>VZRI01007743.1:0-60425 GCA_013397515.1 Upupa epops
GGACCTTCAAGGACTTTTCAGAAGGAGCTGCTGTGACAGGGAATGGGTGATGGCTTAAACTACAAGAGGGAGATTCAGACTCTTTAGAAGGGAGAAACTTACTACACTGAAGTTAAAAAACCCCAACCAACCCAGTGCTGACTTGACCAATTTTCCAAGTTAGTCCTGTTCTTTCTGATGTGTATTTCAGCTTTTCTGCCCTTATATCAGTCCCAGAGGTTAATAGCCCTGTTCTGACAATTTGTTGTCCTTTTTGTTCTTTGAAGAGGTGAAAAAGAACTGGTGGCACACTTCTGAAAACTGAATAAATAATATGGTGTAATGCAAGACTAAAACATTATGTGTAAAGTGCCGTTACGTGTTTAACTCCAAATGGCATGCACACACTACATTTGCTGTTGTGCTATCCCTACATTCAGATGTTAGCCCACTCATTTTCTTAAGTTGATACTGGAGGAAAAAGATACAATATAGCTCTTAGAATTTTCAATCACAGCTAAGCCTGATTAACAACAATTTAAAAAAAAAATACAAGGCATTAGTGGTGTCAACAAACCAGAATTTTGTAGCTGGTGTCAGTTTTTATATTATAAAAACTGCTTTTTACTCCTCTACAGGGTTAAAACATGGAAATGTTGCTTTACAGATTATTTTCATAAGATCCCAGTTCGTCTGGAATTGTATTGTGTTTTCTATCAAGCTTTGCTACTTATCCACTAACTTGCAAGACTTCTGACCCTCACCCACAGGAAGTTTCAGAAACAAGCCCAACTTTGCAATGCAAAGTACTGCAAAAAAATTAAGACTGTGAAACAAATACGGTGTTTGGAAGAGCTTGTCAACTAAATACTTGAAGTGAAAGAAGTGTATTTTCCAGGGCACCTACATTTCAGTCTGCATCAAATTAATGGTATCCTGGATGTTTGCCCATAACACACTAAACTTGTTTAAAATTCCTTAAATTATTGAAGTATTTTCTGTAAATGACTCATAACTCAGAGATCTCTGGATTATCTTTATATCTGCCTCTCTGTAGTCCATCAAATCAAATGACTTCAAGCAGACCAATGCAAGACAAGTAGATTTGAGAGCTAGCAAGTAGTTTCAACAATTCATACTATTCACACCATTTCATATTAAGTCTGCTTCCCGGAAGAAGAAACCTGAGGTTAAGACGAAAATGTTCTGAGATTTTGTTATTGTTTACACTGATAGCAAGCGCAGCAACTGCAGGCAGGCATACACTGACCATAATGCGCTGCTGGTTGCCATTACTGTGCGTAGTAGTCACATTTCACAAAATGTGTACTGCCTTCAGAACTTGTTGGAAAGATTTAAGCCACTATAATCTGCACCCAGAAGGACACAGCTGAGATGATCACTTATTACAGAACTGATAGTCCTTTTAATTGCAAAATAATTTTATTTAGTGAAGTACTACACATAGATAGCAAAGTACAGTCTCTCAGTATCACATTTGAGTACTTCAGAATGCTGTTCAAGACTGTTATCTTCTTAGCTGTAGATTCATAGCTGTTTTTATGAAAGCAGTAAAGGAAGAATATGCTAGAACTGTTAAAGTGTGCCCAAAAGGACCTGTACAGTTTATGTTCCTTACCTTGCCCAGGACAGAATCAACTGTAACATTCGTAATTTGCCTTAACCTCTAAGAAGGTGGAACTTCACAATGTACATAGGAAATGTTTAACTTTTCTTAGTGCTTGAAAACTTCTCTTTCTGTGTTTTATGCCAATGGCTTCTTGCCCTGTACACAACGGTACATCTCTTCTTTGCTGTTTCTGCTGGTATTTGAAGAGCATTACAATGACTTTGCCCCAAGCTTCTCTTATTTAACCTCAGTTATGTCAACCTTCCCTATGAGTCACATATTCTGAACTTTTCACTGTTGCTATAGACTCTATTCAATTAGTCTGCATATTACTTGAAAAGCAAGAACAGGTTCTGCATTTTATCTTAAATTCTTACCAGCATTGGCAGTAAAGCATTATGTGTTTTACAGAAGGTATTCCTAGATGTACAGCATGGCCCTTCCAGCCACTTCTCTAGTGAGGATCAGTCCGAGTTTTAATTCTAGTTTTTAAGAACTTTGCAGCCCCTGCAGCTCAATCATCCAGGCATTTAATAAGGATGTTGCATATTCCATTATGCAGTATTTTCATTAATGACTTGGTTATTGTCCGAGATAGTCCCCAGTGGAATCCTACTCAATTTGTCTTTCCAATTGGACAGTGAACTGCTGATAATTAAGTTCTGAATATGGTTTTGCATTCCAGTTTTGTCTCTAGACCAGGTTTCTCTACCTTACTTCTAAGATAGTTAATGAATTCATATATATCAATACCTTCTCCTCCTAATAGAAAATTTTAGCCCTTCATGAAAATTAAATCGTTTAATGTGATTTGTTCTCTACTGCCTATTATTCATCTGTATTCCTCCATTTCCTGAACCCTGTGGGGTTTTTTGTTCTTTATTTGGCACTTTCTTCAAGTTTTTTTACAACAACTGTGTTCTGAGAGTTCTCAAGGGTATTTGTTATGGCTTCTACACCTCTTTAGCCATTATGGTTTTTACACCTCTTTAGCCAGTATTGTAACTATCACAGCATGAATTTTCCTAATGTACAAAGATGTAAAAATATCCAAGCACTTACTAGCAAGATCTCACCTGAGTTTTTGTAGATCTCATTGGTACTTGTACACAGATACCCCTTCTGGGAGCAATAATGCAAAAAAAAAAAAAAGGCATCAAACACATTGGTCTTTTCACTAGCATCTCTTAGTAGCTGTTAGTCTCCACTGTGATTCATTGGCCTTCCACTTAATTATTTCTAGGTTATTTCTTAACTTTTTCTCTTACTAGTTTATTTGGCATGTCCCTCTCTGATGTTATTTGTGGCACCCAAGCTACTAATATAACACTTTCTATTCTTATGATTAAGCTAGATATATGTCTTTATGTATTTTACACCTTTCAGTGGTGTAGAATGTGATTCTGCCTTCTGTTTTTTCTAAAGAAAGGGTTACCTCTCACTTTCACCTTTTCCAGTGAAGTTACTTGTAATGCACTCCTTCCTGCAAATTATTAAAGTGTTCAAGTTTATTGTATTAGTTCTGTCTCATTCACTGCCTCAGAGTCATAAACTCATTGAATCTTCCCCAGGACAGCACTGCAGCAGCCAACCAGGTTCCCAAAGAGCCTGAGGAGCTCTGACGTTGGAGCTTGCTAACCAATCCACGGGTCACCTGATCTGGTGTTGGCAGTACTCCCATTCTGAGATGAAGGTTTAGTCAGATGTTCTCCAGAGGTCATTTTCAGCCGTCATCTCTTGTATTCTGTTCCATAATCTGGCTTTCTAAATTTCTTTCCACTGTTAAGTGTAGTTCTCAGCTAGCTCTTCTCTGTTGGTTAGGATCGAATCTAGATCTCTTTCCTTTGTCAGAAGAGCTGTCAGCAACAGTTTCACTACAGCTTGGAGTTAAGCTTTCTTTTCAGAAGATGTCATCGCAGCAAATCTCCAACTCTAAGAATAATTGTAATGATTCTGATGATTCTGCTAGTTGCCTGTAAAAATAATAATCTCCAAAAAAGATAAAAAATAATCTCCACTGGTTTAGTGGAGTCCTTGCCTCCACTACAGACTCAGTACAGCAGAGAACCTGTGAACCATCTGAACTTCAGTTCTGTCTTTTAAGATGGTAGAAACACGCAGTAAGACAAATATCAGTCTGTCCAATTTTAACTGTGTTCACATGGCCAGCTGAGATGCTAGAGATTCACAAATAAGCAGTTGTGAAATTGTTCAGTAGAAGTTCCTTTTTAACCAATTGATATGCTATTGATAGTGTATGTGAATGCTTATATAGCCTTAAAAACATAATTTGATCCAGCAGCTTTCGTTGTCAGTAAAATCTGGTCACCTAAATGGATTTTAGGCTCTTCATTTCAATGTGGAAGAAGGAAAAAGCTATTTACATGCCTGTCATCCAGACTAGTATTTGGGGAGCACAAATCCCCAGTGAGGCATGCTTACAATAATACGGGTTCTAACCTACATTACTCAGATAAATGCCTATGGTAGTGTAGTGGGAATTATACAGAAATGTTACGTACTTTTATTTTTTAAACTATTTTCATCTTACTCCCATCTGCTAAGCAGGTGAGATGTATTTTGGCACTGAAACCACTATTTATCAATATCATTATTTTGGTTCCTGCAAGACATTCTTTTCATTTATTATTCACTTTATATATTAGTTCTTTAAAGGACGTATCAGCATTAGAATGTTTCTGAAAGGGTAGGCTGGTTTAGGACACAAAAGAAATCTGAGATGAATAATTCCCGGATGCAATGTAGTATTTCTGGAGTCCTCCCAAGCAACAGAAGAGTTTTAGTGAGAAGGTTTTTCCCACAGGGGAAACCAAAAGGTTGTTTTCTTTATTTTTCCATGCTGCTGTTTGGCATTAGGATGTTCATTGTATTATCTGCTTAGCCTCTTGACATGGAACACTAACAAAACAATGCCTGGAATGGGCAGAAAAAATAATGTGCTGATCAAACTTTTTAACTCTGTATGGGCAAGAGAAAAAAGCTACCTGTGGGTAAAAGGATTTATAAAGATTGAATCATCTTTTAAGATAAAATATACTTCAGTAGGAGATTATTTTGAATTCTGTAATTAGTTTCACAGCTGCCCAGTCTCCAACATAGTAACTGTCATTCATTATCCTTGAGCGGACATTCAGTTCTCTTTAGGGAGATGCTCAATTTTGTGAAGAGAAAAAAGCATGCCAAATTTTTACAAAGGAAAGAAGGTTGCACTTCTGTAAAGAATGTAATAAACTGTATTTTACTTTCCAGAATATTCAGAAAAGATTCTGCTTCTTAACCTGTGATGCAGCTAGTTACTTGGGAGACAACCTGCGAGGAATAGGTTCCAAGTTTGTGAGGTCTTCTCAGATGTTAACAACGTGTTCAGAGTGTCCTACTCTTTTTGTAGATGCAGAAACAGTGAGTATATTTCTTTCAAAATGCATGACCTGCATTGCAATATCTTATTTCACTGGCCATTTCACTTTTGAGAAACTCCTGAACACGTAAGTCAGAAAGGTACTCAGCTCCTATCTCTAATTTTTATCTCTTATTCTTAACCATGTTTCCATTGATTTTCTATATTATTTTATGAGGTAAGTACTGGAAAATGGGAAATACAGAATCGTAGAATAGCTATCATGTGTTGAGCCTGTGAGCCAATGAACAGTATAAAGTGGGTGCTTACTGGACCCAGTTGGCTCCCCAAAGGGAAAAGAAGCTATTTTTTTACTTGAAAAAATGTTTATATGTTTAGTGGTTTCATTTGAGTCAACTGTGACATAAACTGGATGATAAAAATGTGTACTGGGAAACAAATGAGATGGCCCTTAGTGGTGTTTTCACTTTGACCCATGTTTCTCCTGCAGCCCCAGAACAGTGTGTCCTCACACAGAAAGTAGGAACTTGCAAAGTGTAATCTCAGTCCCATGCCGTGACTGTGTAAGAGCTGTACCTTATGTCATCAGAGAGCTTTGAAGAATAACTAGTTAAACTTCGCACAGTGTTTTATTTTAAGGAAGTCATCTGCAAAGCTGTTAAACACAGAACACAGTTCCAATTCCACATTGTTATTGAGTTTTCAATGTCATTTTATATTAATGTTTATTTTTGTACAAATATAAATGCTTTTCAGTATTATCCTCTGTAAATTTAAGTATTCTTCTGCAAGATCTCTACCGTACTTTATAATTTACTAGACCTTTTGTTTTCATTTCTCCAGCTGCTGTCTTGTGGCCTTCTTGAAAAGCTGAAGTTCAGTGTTTTAGAGCTGCAGGAGTACCTGGACACATACAACAACAGAAAGGAAGCAACACTTTCGGTATGCTGGATGATGTTATGTTCTCTGGGTTTTGTATGCATGTGTACTCATGCTGTGTCAGAAGACCACAGATAAATTTCAGATATACTCACCTTAAACTAATGTGGAGTAGAAAACTAAAAGTGTAGCTACTGTATCCCTTACTTCTAGAAGCATTGGCATCTTTAATATTTCTGGTCTCTCTGATTCAGTAATTAATTAATTTCCTTGGTTCATGCAATTCAAATACTAATAGAAAACAATACTACAGCTTTTAAATTGCAGTCAAACCAAATTGTCACTGTCTGTATGAATATAAAGTGCAATTGCAAACTTCTTGTTTACATGCTGTGCTGTGAAATGAAACTGCTGCTTAATTTTTAAAAAGTAAACTGTGGGCCTTACTCATACCTTATTTCCTTTTCTGTCTGAAAACAGTGGCTTGCAAACTGCAAAGCAACGTTTGCTGGCGGCTCTCGAGATGGAGTTATTACCTGCCAGCCAGGAGACTCAGAAGAGAAGGTAATGACTGAGCAGTATTACTTATTTCTTCTAAAGTTACATGAGTGATATATCTTGTTCTCAGACCCATAAGACACTCCTGTGCTTCCTTGTCTCTCTGGTGGGCTTGGCGAGAATCCATTTTCACACTGAAGGCTCAAAGGTGTTGTTGTTGCCTCAGTTGTAGCCACAGGAAATGGGAGGTATTCATAAGCAATACCTCATCTATATGTGGAAGCAGAGCTAACCCTGCCTGTACTGTGTGTGATGCTCTCTCTTTTAGAAAAGTTGTAACCATAGCTTCCCACACCGTGTCTCTGAAAATCATTCCTGGTGTACTGTACCTCCACATTACACCCATTTTCTCAACAGCTCTCACAGACTCAGTCTGTCTAACAGCAAAACCTATCTGCTTCCAATACACTTAGATTAGCAGTTATGAAACAGTAACTGTAAAATGGCCAGTGAAATAATGTTACAGCTAAGGTAAAATGTCTCTCACTTTTGAATAAAAGTTTTACACACACAGGTACATATCACAGAATCATAGAATATATATATTTACATGTAATTGCGACAGTACATATAGAATCATATATATATATACACACACACATATATAAGTGTGTGTAGTATGTTGATTCGAGTTAAGAAAATATTTTCAGAAATCAGCACCATATATCTTATTAGATATTTTGAGTCTAGGAAACAGCTGGTATCTTAGTGGTGTAAAATAAGTTGGGAAATGTTATTTTGTGTGGAGTTTTTTCCTTTTGGAAATAAAAAAATGAAGGGATAGGGAAAAGGAGGGAACTGAATAGGATTAGCCAAAATAAGGAAGCAGCAACAGCATGTAGAAAAAAGTGACATCTTCTCTATTCCTATATTTCAATTTACATAACAATTACATTTTCAGAACACACTGTTGCCTGTATTTTTTTAAATACCTCATTTTATTCTTATGTTTGTTTCAGTTTGTCTGTTTTCTCCACCAATTCACTTTGGCTTCTTTTACTCTTGGCCTCTTTCCCACCTCCGTGTATTTGTCTTCCTGTCTTTGAACTGCCTTGATTTTTATTGGGGATTTATGCACTTCCCAAGACCCCTAGGTCCTTTCTACCCCTGCATTTTTGTTCCCTCAACCTTACTAGCAATTTGAATTTGCTAATAAACTCTCTGTGTGCAACACTGGCAATGATAGTTCAATCACCCCCTACCTGGCAGTAGTACCAGCAAAAGTTTTAGATACCTTCCAATGCATTTAAATAAGATACTGTTTTGTAATTGTAATTTGTGCAGAGAAGTTACAAGTGAGCTATTCTCAACACTGAAAAGAAAGATATGGAATACATGCTACCACCTCTCCTGCAAGGGAGATGAAGTATGCACAGGGAGGTGTAATTTCTCCAGTGTGCATGGGCTTTCTCTTCCCTCATGCAAAACACCCTGCACACTGACTTCAGACTGTAGTGTTAAATGTGTCACCGCATACAGCTTGATTTACCCTCTTCGTCTCTCTTTTGGAAACCTGTAGAATGGGATGTAGGATCACACATCTTGCTGATGTGATGATGAGGCTAGAAAATCTAGTAATTGTAAGGGGGGGAAAAATCAATTTCACATTGGTTGCCAAAAGGGAACCTACCTAAGCATTTATAGTCATTGGCGGTTAGACTACCTCTTGAAAACTTGTGAGAACACCTGTCCAAAGAAAATGCCTAGCTAAGCATAAAACTGGGCTACTTCTGGAAGAGGTTCAGAAAAAAAGAGCATCACCTGACTCTACAGAATGCAGAGATGATAGATTTGCAGAACTCCCAATCTGGTAAAATGTTTGAGGTGAAAATAGACCACTCTACAGATGAGACAGCCATAAGTCCAAATTCAGCAATGGCACAGGCAGTTACATCGCAAATGCACAGCAGTGCTGGTAAAACTTGGCACCAGTTTCTCTAATCAAATCTTATTTCAAAATAATTGCGCATGCTTTGTTGACCATCGTTACTGAAAATGGGGGAAGGCAAAAATTGCTTATTCTGACATTAAAGAAGCTTGAAATAGAAATTGTTTAGGTCAGCAACTAGAAATAACAACTGTTCTGAAACTGGGTAAAAGACTTCATGTCCCAGAATATCTTTTCTCCCCCTTGTCTTGTTCTTGCCATAGTTCACATGATTGGGATGTGTCTGTAATTTGTAACCTTTGACGCTACACTGAGCAAGAGTTTCAAGGGCATAGGAGGCAAAAAGACAAAATTTTCTTTTGTAGACAAAAGAAAATGACATGTACAATTTTGCTGTCTTTCCAGGTAAATCAGCCTTAGATTGTAGAATCACAGAATGGCTTAGGTTGGAAGGGACCTCAGAATTCATCTAGTTCCAATACTTCTGCCATGGGCAGGGACATCTCTAACACGATCAGGTTGCTCAGGGCCCCATCCAGCCTGGCATCACCATTCCTCACTTCCAGGGAGGGGGCATCCACAACTTCCCTGGGCAACCTGTTCCAGTGCTGCACCACCCTCACAGAGAGGGATTTCTTTAATCTGATTTTTCCCTCTTGCAATTTGAAACCATTCCTCCTTTTCCTATGACTGGAATCCCTAGTAAAATGCCCCTCTCCAGCTCTTCTGCAGGCCCCTGCAGTACTGGAAGACTGTTGCAATGTCCCCCTGGAGTCCTCTCCAGGCAAAACAGCCAAAATGCTCCAGCCCTCTGATCAAACTTGTGGCCCTCTTCTGGACTTCGTGTCCTTCTTATATTGGGGACTCCAAAACTGGATGCAGTGCTCTGGGTGAGGTCTCTCAAGAGCAGAGTAGAGGGGGAGAATCACCTCCCTTGGCCTGCTGGTGACACTTCTTTTGATACAGTTGGCCTTCTGGGCTTCACTCATGCTTCTCTGGCTCATGTTGAGCTTCTCATCTTCCAGCACTCCCAAGTCCTTCTCATCCCAATCCATTCACACAGCAGTTATTTTATTACAGTGGGACACTCATGTGCCAATGGATGCCTGAAGACTGCATTGCTTCATCTCTTTTTCAGTATATTCCTTGAAAAAAGCAAGAAGGCCCACGATGGAAAGATTCTTCCTGGTCTGCCAGAAGTACATAATAGTAATTCTCTATCTCAACAAAAAACTAAGTCACAGTGTTGCTGCTAGGGGCTATGTCCTTCTTGGGTGTAGTAAGACTAAATAGCTGTGTAAAGGATCTAAACACTTTAGACATTCAGTATTTTCAGCTGCCAACCCTCCTGTTTCTGTAGTGGCTACCAGCTAACCAAAAATGACACTGCTCTTACTATAGGAATTAAACTAGAAACTGAAAAGAGTGAAGACTGGGATCAGGCCACCTGAACCCTTGCTGCAGGGGTCAAAAAGAAATGTCACAAAGTCTAACAATTGCTGTCCTTTCAACTTCCAAGGAATATTTCATGTTACACTGAAAGAGAGAGGAAGATACACTACAGTCATGAAATTGCAGAGCAATCTGGAGTTGAGCACTACTAGTCTAGGGTGATTTTGTATCCATTGTATTTTCTTTGAGCGAAGAAGGGGTTTTCATGTTTAATGTGAAACCCCTTCCCCACCCTTTTATTTTCTTTTTTTTATACTTGCTCTGGTTTTTGAACCAGTACAGAGAAGACAATATTTTCTGGAGTAAAAGACCATGACATTCACTTCTTTGCTGCCTCCCCCACCTCCCGGTCTGCTTTATAGTAAACTCAATGGTAAATTAGAAAGTATATATGTTTTTGAAAGTCCAAATGAAACTTGACAGCATGCTAAGAGAAGCTGAAGTCAGAGACAAGTTTTAAAAAATGCAAGCCAGCACACCTGGCTCTTGTGCACTAGAGCACTGTGTCTGCCTGCTCTTGTCCTCATCTCGAGTTTAGCTTAATTTACAAAGCTTAATTTACATTTACTGCATGGAAGCCAGGTTGTAAAGGGATATTTTTCAGGAGTACTAAAAATAAGGAAAAAAAAACCCAATTCAAGCAATGCCAAAGGCTTAAAATGAAATGGTTTTTTAGATGAGCAGTACAGGAATTTTTACAATACTTTTCATACATTTTTTTAACAGTAAGGTGCATAGAAAGAAGTCAGACTGAAAAACTTTGATAGACTACACAAAACTAACTAAAATGTAATTTCACATTTCTAAGTTTGATGCATTTGTGTTTATTGTAGAGTAAATTTGGTAAATGTTGCTTTAACCCCGTGTGCATATGCACTGAAACCAGGCTGTTACTGGGCAGATGTCCCTATGATCATTGCAGCATTTATGTGGTAACTGTATTCATCCTGAATGCCATGGGAATGCGATATATATAAAATTAAGGAAAGTTGCATTAGGTGTACACAGAGTGCAAATGGCAACAAAGAGAGGGACACCTTTTGTGGAGGAGAGAATTTAGTCTCTAATCTTTGAAATACTAATCTAAGTCTGTTAGAGATTTATTACTGTTTTATTACACTGACATTTTACTAGCTGCAGAATTCTGAGTCAGTGACTCATTACTGGAGAGAGCAAGTATATAAAGCTGTTTCGACTTGTGGCATTGCCGTATAATGGAACCAAGCTGGCATTGTCCATTGATTTTTTTATTTCTTATGACAGTCATAACGTGAAGGTTATATATAAAATGTTCCCTTTGGGGTGTGCCAAGTAATAAACCCACCAGTCAGAAAGCTTATCCAAGAAATTTCTTTAGATCTTTGATATCCAGAAATAGAAGTTTTTGTAGATAACAAAATATCCATAAATAACAATATTCAGGTCATTACTTGAAAGTTCTGACTCATTTTTAGTACTTTGCAATACAAGCTCATTTGAATAACAAAGCAAATTCAAATACAAGCATAATTTTAAGAGTTTTCTAACACAGATTCACTGTAAATTCCTGAGCTACTGAGTGGGATAAATCAAAACTAATAAATCTGAAGGATATTTAGACTGTAATTTACCATTATAATTAAAGCTTGGTTTTATTAAGAATGCTATGCATGTTGTATGTGATATTTCCAACCAGTTATCAATTGAGGCAAGCATTGCTAATACTGCTGACGAGTTATGCAATTAAAGATGGGCTGTGCTTCCTATTGCATGCATTACACTGACACTATACTTTCTTTCCTTTCCTTTTCTCCTGTGCCATGCTTGCTGTGTAGCAAATGGAATCTCTTGCAGTAAGTGAAATTCTTTTATATTCTTTGTCCATCTGCAGATGGACTAATACTCCTTCCCCCAATTTTACTGTCTTACTTCTAAGCATGTCTTCCTTCTTCATTACAATTTCCCTGTAGAATATGTGGTTCTACATGCAGTGACTAAAATAACTTACTGAGGTGTGGTTTGTGAAATCTAAAAGCTGTGCCAAACTTCTGACACCTCCATGTGCTCTTTTAAATGCTCATTTAGATAATTTTTTTTTTTAATTTTAAAAGACAAAAGTGTTTTGCTAATTTGAAGTTCATAATTTTCAACTTGTCCTAATGAAAAACTACAATTTACAGTTGTCAACTGTGTTTCAAATTGGTTTTGTTTATATGTTGATGAAAACTTTCTCCACTACTGGTTCTTATTCAGGAAGAATAAAAAATTAGTTCCTTGATATGGTAAATAAATACTGAGTGAGTCAAACCTTAGTATTGTGATCTTAGTTTGTCTTCATTTGTGTTAGCAGCCAGAAAGTGAAAGCCAATTTTGTTTTAAAAGGACTTAGAAAACAGTTGTGTCACATGCCAGGCTATTGTGAGATATTCATTTAAAGAAATGTTCTGTCATAATATAGATTATGTTATGCCATATCCTAGTTTTCATTAATTTTTAACTCCCTGACAACTTCTAATACATGTGTGTGTTTAACTGCTACATAGTGTTGCCAGGTCTCCAAAACTAGAATAAGGTGAATTTGCTCCCTAATGGACAACCTTCGGATGTGTCCTTACTGGTGAACTGAGCAGGACCAGAGAGTTAGTATGTGACCCCAGGCTGGTGTGAGGGCTAACTGGTTAGCACATTCACTGGCTGGGGCACCACCCAGCCCGTGAAGTGCCCTAACATGGTTTGTCTATGACAGAGCCATTTCCAGAAGGTTGTATCTAAATAGTCTCTATTTTGAGAGGAGAATGATTAGCCACCTAGATGCAAGCTTGGCAGTTCTTCACAGTCTCACTTACAGATTGTGGCCTCTGGATAGGTTTATTTAACAGGCAACATCCCTCATGTCCTACATCTTAATTCTCTTTGCCACTCATAGGTCTTGTCCCTGCCCACAAGTCAGTTCTGTCCTAGCAAGTTGCACACCCATTCCCATCCCTTCTTTCCTACCATGGGTCTGCATGGAACTTCCATCAGCCCCTGTAGGTGTTTACTGTTGTATCAAGTCTGGTGGGATTTGCCCTTCCTGTTTCCGGCAAGAACACTCTGACCTTGCTCTGACTCAGATACCAGAAACACTTTATCCATAATAGCACAGAACTCAATCCAGGCAAATTTATGGTGCTGAACTCTGCTGCTGTGGCAGACCAACACAGAGATGTGAGCAGCTCTGTCTGCCTGGCCTTGAGCAGAACAAACCTTGCCAGATTGATACCCATTGTCTTAGTGCTCTTCTCCCACTTCTTCCATAAACATCCGACGAGGGAGCCTAGAGCTACCTGGGTTTGGCAGTGCCTTTGGCTGAGTGGTGTCCACTTCTGCCTGATGAACAAAACTGAAATTTGCCAAAGCCTCTTTTTTTTACCTCAGCCTTGTCTGGCCCGTACAGAAATTTTGCAAATTGGACCACTGTGGATAGGATTCTAACTTTGATTTATTAACAAGAACCCTGGCACTTAAATGTTGAACTATATAGCAATGAACACTTGAGTCAAATTCACATTTATGAGGTTTCTAAAGTACTTGTTACTAGTATTTGTGCTGGTATTTGTGCAGACCCCGATTCAGCAAATTGCTAGCAGCTAAGCATATATGAAGTGCCTTGAGGAAAGAAAGACATTAATAGCTGCTACTTCTTTTCTGCCATGTTTGGCATGAAATTTTGCACTAGCTTCTCCAAACAAATGGAAAGATCACTGAGCCTACCCTTGGTCACTGTAAGAGAAGACAAATCAGATATGGTTGGAAGTCTGTAAGGTTTTCATGCCAAACCTCCTGACTTCTGCCAGAGTTTGCCCAAGATTAAATATCTCTCCCTTCCCCACCATGATTAATCTGTGAAACTATGAGATTCCCTCTCCTGACAGACACACTGGTACCAGGACCATAACTAAAGTAACTGGATTTGTCTGGCAGACATGCCCATCACATGTTACTTCAATATGTCTGAAACTTTTGTGTGATGCTGCACATTGCACAAGTTAATATTCATAGAAGCATAGAATTATGTAGGTTGGAAAAGACTTTTAAGATCATCAAGGCCAACTGTTAACTCAGCACTGACAAGTCCACCACTGCAG
This sequence comes from Upupa epops, assembly GCA_013397515.1. Classification (NCBI taxonomy): domain Eukaryota; kingdom Metazoa; phylum Chordata; class Aves; order Bucerotiformes; family Upupidae; genus Upupa; species Upupa epops. The sequence goes on from VZRI01007743.1 coordinate 13,872, forward strand.
ATAGAACAGTGTCAATCTGGAAGAATAGATTATAGAAGCCAGATGTCCTCCTGCACAGTAAACTCCATCTGTCAGTTGTACATTGGAAAATCCATGAGCTGAGGTTTAAGTTGCAGAGCTGGCATTTCCTCCTTCTCACTCCTGGCTCCTCTTCCTCTCCCCTCAGAGAAGGAGGGAGGAGCTTTTACCATCTTGGACAACTACTTCATTGCTTCCCTCTTGGATTTCCATCCTCTCAGAAGAGATCTTCAACCATTTCTGAGCTTTTAAATAGTTCTCTGTTAAGCAGCAAAGTAATTTTCCCACTATTCTACCTCTGCTTTCCAGCTGCAAACCAGGGATAATGAAGCTAACCGACATAAAACTGCCTTGAGGTTGATGCTGACACATACTACATGAGAGCTAGCCACCTTAGTTTTGATTTTCAATGCCCTATATGACTTACCTACTGAAGAAAGAATGTTCTCTGTTTCCTGAAATGGTATATGAGCATACTTCAGTAAAATAATGGGGTTTTGAGAGTTGAATAATTTCAATGTATTTTATTAGTTAATGAAAATTATCCCAACTCACTGATCTTTATTATTTCTTCTCCTACTAATCTTTCCTTAGCAATTGGAACTGTGTCAGAGATTATATAAACTGCACTTTCAGCTGCTGTTGCTTTTTCAGTCCTACTGTAAACTTATTGGGCAAGTGCATGAAGTCAGTTCCATGCCAGAGGTATGTAGCAAACTACATAGTCTTTACTTACAGGTCACTATATACTGCTTTACTTTCATGTTCTTTGTCTTTCTATGGACGTGCACCAAAGATCCCACTGCTGCACCTTGGATGTAAGTCTGCAGACAACTCCTGTCCATCTGTTAATAATATCAGATCCTGCATGTGTTCTGTAAACACCATATGTATTCATAAATAACATGTGCGTTCATAAATAGCACTATTGCAAGGACAAGTGTGTGCTCGTTTAAACATTTGCACTATGATATGAAAAAAGTCGCAGAGGCAAAAACAAAGTGTGGCTAGATGTTGCTCTTGCATTTTAGCAAGTGAAAAATACAGCATAGCATTAAGGGAAGCACAAAGCTTAAGAATCTCTAGTTGGTGTTTCCTCTGATGTACAAAGCACAGAGAAACCTGGAGTTAAAATGGGTCTTTTCCATAACAAGTGCATCTAGTGTAGCAACAAGAACAGACTTAAAATAGCTGCTCCCTTTGGAGCCTGTGGAGGATAACCAATCTCTTACCTTTCTCTTTGCAACAGCTGTTAAATATGTCAAGAGAACTGAGTGAACTGAAGAAAAACCTTAAGGATGCTACTGCTGCAATCGCAGCTGAGCCTTTGATAGTGGAATCTGAGCCCACATTCAATTCCACAGAAGCAGCTATTCAGTCAATGCTGGAGTGTCTGAAAAACAATGAACTTGTTAAAGCCGTGCGACAAATAAGAGAATGCAGGCAAGTTTTGCTATATGGATCATAGTAGACTTCTGTGTTACTAGAGAAGGATGCACATAGGAGCTTCCTATCATCAAAAACATATGTGCCGAGTCAGCATAATTAATCTGTTTCAGCAAGGCGCTGCTCAGCAGGCATGTGTTAAAACTAGTAGTGATTCCAAAGCAGTTTTACAAACATGTATGCTTGCAGAAATTAAGACTTTTAATTACATTGCAGAGATCAAAAGTGCTTCTGTGAAGCTCTGAACAATCTTTTTAACAGAGCTAACTCCTTACAGCAGTGTGTCACCAGCATCAGCCAACACTCAGCCAGTTTCATTTTCACTTATTTGAATGAGTTTTCTCAAGATTTTATTTTTTTTTTTTTAGCATAGATAGTGGGAATTTATCTTTTCTGTGACTTCAGTGCTTGATAACCACAGTCAGTAACGAATAAATAGCGTAAAACAGTGACTTGCTTTTGGCTTACAAGCATGTGCAAGTGAGTTCTCCATTTAGAGCTCTCTAGCACCTAGATTCCATCTGCACTAATAATCCCATAATGATAAACATATTCTTTTCCTGTTTGATTGCAGGATTTTGTGGCCCAATGATATCTTTGGAAGTAGCTCTGACGATGAAGTCCAGACACTACTGAACATTTACTTCCGGCACCAAACCTTGGGTCAGACGGGCACTTATGCACTGGTGGGCTCCAATCAGAGCCTGACTGAAATCTGTACCAAATTAATGGAGCTGAATATAGAGATCCGAGACATGATTCGCAGAGCTCAGAGTTACCGGGTCATCAATACTTTTCTTCCAGACTCCAGCATTTCCGGCACAAGTCTCTGACAGGACTCTTGTGCCCACTTTCAAGCTGGGAGTGCTGCCCTGTTGGAGTGAGGTGGCTCAAAGTCTTCTCAGCCTTACAAAGGTTTGGTCAAACTGTACTCACCCTTGCTACATTTAGGATTTCTAAAAACTTATGGGCTGAACTTCAAATGTGTAGCAATACTGTAAAGACAAAAGTAACATAGAGCATCCAGGATGACATCCTTTGGTCTCTGGCATAAAAATCAGTTAGTATTTCACTGAGCAACTGCAACTCACTACTGAAGAAGTGACTTCCATTGCATACCAAAGCCTACACACTGAACAATATTTCCTTTATACCAATTAATTTTACGTTGGCAAAAGTGCAATGTTTCCTTCATGAAATAATATTTTTTTGTTAAAAACAAATTTGTACATTTTTTTTCTTTTTTCTCTTACTTGGTTGAGTGAAAGATGGGCAGAATGAAGCTGGCCACGGAATCTCAGAAACTTGTTGGTCGAAAGCTGAGAGCCTGTGTATATGAAGCAAATTGTAAATGAACTACAGTTTAACGTACACTGTAATTGGAATGTGATTACTGTATCGTAAACAACGAGCTGCTATGAAGTACATTTCCTAATGTTACTAGGCTACTGTCTCTGAAGGTACTGGATCATGTTGCAGAGGTCTGTTCTTAGGTCTCCCCAAGCAACAAGAATGGTCTTGGTAGACTTTCTTTTGTTTTTTTCTTTTTTTTAAGAACCTTGGCTGCTTTTTACTAGAGGGTTGCTTTTATGACTATATTTATACTATTAAAGGATGGTTGATCTAATTTAACTTGCCGTTTTGTAGGAGAAAGTCTCATCACAGAGTCAAATCTTTGGAACAGTTCTGCATGCATGTTTTTATTTAATACAAATTTTGAGTATAAAAAGTACAAAAATACTAACGTGAAATGCAAGTTCTCATGTTAAGTTTCTTTAAAGAGATGTCTTTTTATTTGTAATGTATATAAAACAGTCATACTTGTATGGGGTTTTTTTCTTACATTTAACTGCTGTCCAGTGTTAAATGTATGCATGTAAATCTGTTGCACATCTGAGACACTTTTATTCTGACAACTGTGTAACTTATTCACTCTGTAAATACACTTAACCATTTCTGTGAGGTAACTTGGGTTGACATTTGGATCATTACACCCATTTAACTAATATTATAAAAGTCATATATAACCACAACAGAGTGTGTGCTTGCTGTGAAGAATGCGTTCTTGTCCAAAACTGTACTGTTGTGGTGGTCTCCATGACTAGCTGTCCCCAGAAGACACTTTTTTCATCATTTACAGTGAAACCATTCATAATACTGACAGAAACCATTGAGAAATGCAATAATGTTTTGTCAGCTGTAGTTACAATTCAGCCAGGAAGAGTTCATTGACTAAGAGGTTTCATGACACTGAAAAAAAACGCAGAAGGGATGGTGAATGCTTGTGTTTGCTAAAAACATCAGTAACAGTTCTGTTCAAGCTTGTGCTGGTGTTTGGTTTGAGTGAGGTTTTTTTTCCTTATGCTAAAGGTAAAAGACTTTCTGTCCAATCAGCCTTGGCTCCAGTAAAAGGAATCCAATTAAGTCCTCTGTCCTTCATCCCTTTTTCATTTTCAAAATGATTGCACAATCTTACATGGATCTTGAGAAATACTTGTGTGGACACAAAAAGAAAAGGAGTGGGACTAGCTTGTTTCACAGACTTTGCAGAGCACAGAGATCAGCATCTCAGTTGCAGGACAAAAGTGATGCAAGGCAAATCACACCATGGTTTTTTGTAATTTTTTTCGTTAAAATAATCTGCAAATTTTAAGAGACATCTTCAGATTTCAGTTATGTATTTCACTTTTGAAACTATTCAGAACTGTGGTTGGTGAGAGCAGAGATCTGCTCCATCAGTGGAAAAAGCACGGATATTTTACAGATCACAGAATCTTAGGTAAATTCAGGTTGAAAGGGCTGTGAGGAGGTCATCTAGTCCAACCTCCACTTTGAAAGAGGATCAGCCAAGAAGTCACGTTGCTCAGGGCTTTATCCATTTGTGTTTTGAAAATGTCAAGGATGGAGTGTGCACAGCCTGTTCACCTTAACTGTTCTCATAGTGGAAAAACTTTATCCAGACAAAACCTGTCTTGTTTCAAGAGTACTGTCTGTCAGTTGTGAGCCACATTGAAGGGTCTGGTTACATGTTTCCTGAAGAACTATAACCTGGCACATTGCTGTTAGATCCCCCTGAAATTTTCACTGTTTCATACTGAATAATCACAGTTTCTCCAGCATTTCACAGAGAAAGTCTGGTGGCCTCCACTGAAATATTTAGTTAACAGCTGCCTCCCACAGAGAGTCAAAAACTGAAAACAGTAATCTAAAGGTAGTCTAGTGACTAAAGCAGGACAGTTGCTTTCTATGCTCCTCTAGCTCTACTTATGTTCATACAGCCAAGGATAGTGCTGTCACCCACTGCTGTGTGGGCCTGCTACTAGCTCCACCTGCATTTTGTCTCCAAGAAACCACTCCCTTCTAGCTACATTTAAGCCACTTACTCTGTAGACATCACATTACAGGCTTGTGCCTCGAACTTTCTACTTACACTGGCAGCACAAACACTTGATCCACTTCACATTAAACACTCTATTGCAGATACCCTAGCTCAGAGATTCCCTGCCCCTTTCCTCACTTGGATAAGGGAAAAGTCAGTGTTTACTTACATAGCTTTTGATTATCAAGCTAGTGGGATTTGTTTTCATACACACTTGACAGAGGCAGGAGGAAAGAGGCGCTTGCAGATGCCTTTACCCCCTACACTATCATCCAGAACACTTGCATATCCCACAGAGTTTGAGTGACTGAACAGAACACTTGCTGTCACCATTTCCATCTTTGCATTCCCTAAAGGCAGGCTAAAAGTAAAAACCAATTTACTCTAGGAAACCAAACAGGTTGTGTCTGTCCAGATACAGTTAGATACAGTTTTCCAGATACAGTTTCTTCTTTCATCCTAGCAAGAGGGATGAAGGGAACTTGGGGTAACTTACTAAGGGGTAACACTTTTATTAAACTTTATTCACTTCAGATATTCAATAGTTATATATTTTATAAATACTAGAGAAATCTTTATCCATTATCCAATACCAGGTCAAAAGTCTATAGCCAATACATTGCAAAAGACCGGCAAAGTGCAAAGTGCAGAGTGCAACACAGAAGAGAACATGCAGATCAGACTATGTATTTGAAGCTGTACGTGTTATCACAGGACAGCCTCTTGCCCTTGCAGCGGCCACAAAGTTCTTGGCGATGAGGTCTCTTGACATCAATGTGTCTCTTCTTCTGAGGGCAGGAACAACGAGTTTTTGAACAGATCTTAAGAAACAAGACATTTTATTATTAGTAGATCAAAAGAGGCTCACTTCATGTTAGACATTAAGTTTTCCTTAATTATAGGAACACATTTGGGCTAATAGATGTAAGAGCAGCATACGTGGTAAAAACCCCGCACAGTGATGTGGTAAGCAGCTTCTCACCTAAAAGCACAAAGTCCTACCCTACACACAGCTAGGCATAACACCGAGTTTAAAGGTATTCATATCATCATGTTAAAGCTATTCATGTAAGCACAAGAGCAGGGACCTCTATCCCATTAGGCCTTTACCAAATGTCATTAGTGCATTCATGACAAGTAATCCTTTTCCAGGTAAAGTCAATATTGACCTCAACTATATCAGCATAGGAGACAAGTCTGACAGCCTTACCAGGACACAAAAACCTGTAATTTACCTGGCACTGGATTGCTTCCACTCGATAGGGATTGAAGCCCTTTTGGCATTTGCGACACAGCTGCTTAAAGTATACCTGAAGGGAAAACAGCAAGTTCTCAGTTACTGCAGCTGTGCACTCAGGGTGTCCACTACTCAGTTATTAATGCCGAAGGCACAATGTCTAGAATTGTGCCAAGCCATACAATTTGTCAGATTCCACCAATTCACAGAATTGTTGCAGCTGGGAAAGACCGCTAAGATCAAGTCCAGCCTATGACCTAACATCGCCACAAATTTGGTGCTATTCTTAAGTTTCCAGCACTTGGTGTTTTGATTAACTACCTTGTTGCTTCCAGAAATGCACCACACATAAGCACTCTCCCATCTGGTCTTGCAGTCGTTGCACCGGAAGTAGCCATACTTCTGCTCCAGAAACTGCGAAGGGAAGAGAGGGTCATTGAGCAGCCCCAGGCAACGCTGCTCTGTCCTCGCACCCACCCTGCTCAGCTGCAATCGAGAGCTGCCTGAGTACTTCCAGCCCTGGCGGGGATTGCAGACCTAGGACCATGGTGGGATCACTGACTTGTGTCGCTCAAGGACAGATTCCTCTACCCCCGGCTCCTCTCCCGCTTCTCCCCCTTTCGCTCGAGTGTGAGCGCTGCGCACCTGGAAGGCAGCCCGGCGCCTGGGAGCGGCACCCGCCTCCCGCCGCTCCTCCACCGCTTCCTGACTCGGCGAGTCCTCCTGCCGCTCTGGGCCGCCATCCTCTGGCTGCTGCTCCTCCGTGGGGCTTGTTTCAGACGCCTTGTCCTTCTCCCAGGGCCCGGTCGCGCCAGGCAGGAGGAATGGGACGCGGTCCGGCGCGGGCGAGTAGATGGCGATGCGGTGCCCAGGAGGGAGGCGGCTGTGCGGGCGGCCTGTAGGCAGCGTGCGGGGCCCCAGAGAGCACTGCACGGCCGCGTCGGTCCGCAGGCTTACCTGCACTGCCGCTTCCCGGGTAGCGCCGGCCCGGCGCGGCGGCTGCCCCGGGCTCACCTGCGATAGCAGGGCCTGCAGCTGGACGCGGCGGTACCCGTCCAGGTAGTCGGAAGGCCGAGGGGTGAGCGGCCCTCCCAAGAAGGGGCTGATGCTGCTGCTCCTGCCCTGCTTCCAGCTGGGCTGCTTGACCGGACTGTCTCCGCCGCGGCTCGGCGGAAGGTTGCTCCTGAAGCTCTGATACGCGTTGAAGGGGTGGTAAACGAAGCTATCCATGATTGTAGCCACAAAGCAGTCAGGCTCCCTGCCCTGCCTTTATAATTACTGGAGAGCCGCTGCTAATTGTTGCTAATTGCTGGGGCAATTACCCCCAGTCGTGGGAATAGGGGATTGATGGAAACGGGAGGGCTGTGAGCTTGGCCTAACCTCTGTGTCTGGAGCTTTTCTCAAGAGGACATACGGAGGAGTAGCGCATCTGGGTACACAAACCACGAAGGCCCTGCTCGGGCCACCATATACAGGATTTCCCTGCCACAGCTCGGTAAGATTTGTGGAGGAAGCCCATGGCAGGTACAGAGTGAGTCTGCACCTCAGCACCTGCACACAGGCCAACCTTCATCAGTGATCTCAGTTGGGAGATAAAACCTGCGAAGCTTGAAACCGTAATGATAAATCCAGGGTGGAATAAAGAGTTATGATGTATCTTTAAACTGGTGAAAATCCTGACAACGCTGTGTAAGCACTGAGAAGTAAACAGTGCCTAAAAAGGAGCATGTTTGCAGGACCCTGTAAAGATTCATTGAAGTAATTCATAGACACTTCAGGTTAAACAAGATCTTTAAGATCATCGAGTCCAACTGATAACTCTGCCACAGCAACTGCAGCCCATTGCTAAACTGTGTCCTTTACGTTCCATATCTACGCGTCTTTCAAACACATACAAGTATGATTATTCAACCACCTGCCTGGGCAGCCTGTTCCAATGCCTGATGACCCTTTCAATAAAGAGGTGTTTCCTAATGTCAGACATACCCTGGTGCAAGTTGAGACTATCTCCTCCTTCCCTTTCACTTGTTAGTACAGAGAAAAGACCAACACTTGTGGTAATTGAAGGCACAGAGTCCAGCTATGCTTCTGAAGACAGTTTGTCTTGTTCAAAGTGCCCTTTTATACCCTCAAGCCTGCAGCCCCACGTCTTGGTACATTTCTGTTTCATCATTGTGGTTAGTATGTTAGTTTTCAAGAATTCACTACAAAACAGTCTTTATCAGTATTAAAAGGTCTGAGCACACCTATTGCTCCATTACTTGGGGATTGTCTGCATGCAGCTTTTCTAACCACAAGATTTTTTTGGGGAAAGGTGCAAGTTTCAGATTGTACAATGCTCTAAAGAGAAAATGGGGGGGAGGAGGGGAAGTAGCTTCGTAACTGTATCATGAAATAAACTACATTGGTACAAGCAGCTATGTATTAGACTACCAGTACTTCTTCCATAATTGTATCACTTTGGTTCAATTCTAAGGTAATATAGTTAAAATCTTATTAAGTTATCCAGCATGTATGCAACTCTTTAAATACTGCAGAATCCCCACATCTCTGAACCTGCAGTGACGTCAAATGTTTTCTTTGCTTATCACCTCACAACCTTTATAAAAACATTTGCATTATAAAATTAAACAGGCCAAGAAGATAGGGGCTAGAGAAGAGCTGGATGTGCACAGAAGGAATTTGAGGATGATCCTTCCGTGTGTCTCACATAGATCAGTAAGAAACAATTTTGGTTTTATCACACAAAAATAATTGGGAAACACCACTGATACAAGCAAAATGGCTTAAGGTTCCACACTGTGCTTGGGTTTTCAAAGCACCACCTGGTTCAGCTCAAAGCAAAACCAGGGTGTGGAGATGACCAAGTTGAAATTTACAACTGCACTGTGGATGCAGAAAGAGTGAGTAGTCAGGGTTCATTGGGAGGGTGATAGAGATTAAATGGGGAACTATGCCAGCATTCTGAACAGCAGTTCAACTTCCTCTGGAATGCTTTGGACACAAGCAGTTACCATAGCTTCACAAAATGGTGAATGATTAGAAATTAAAGAAGTTCACTGGAACAAGATGGAACATGAAAAAAAAAAGTTGCTTGAAGAATCAATGAAGCTGTCCCAAAACTTGTGGGATGGTTTACCCAGTGTGCAAAACAGTGACACACAGAGTCTAGGTGTTAGTTATTTATTCCAGTTCTGTGCAGAAAGGGGTGCTGGGGGATATGCCACAAAGCTAGCACACTAATCATTCTTTTATACAATCTAAATTGTCACAATTAATATATTCCTTCTCTTATATCTACTGGCAATTAAAATCCCTATCCTAAAGCTGATTGGTACATACTGGTTTTGTCTTCATTTAAAGGTGCAGTAGTTTTTCATGTCACTGCTCAAACTCAGTGGGTGAGGGTCTTCAGGCAAAGGCAGGTATTCTAACTTTCAGTGTGTGGTTTTCATATTATAATGTATTAGAGTAACTAAAGCTTACACCTGGATACGATTGTCTGTCATCACATCTTTGAGTAGCCTTATTTTCTATTACAAATGCTACCCAGTCCTTACAAATCAATGCCCAGTCCTACTACTGCTAACAATGGTTAACTGAAGACTAGTTAGACTGGTCTTGGGAACCTTTAATTCTGGTTACTATAGTCACTACAGTTAGAGTTGCCTAACTTTGTGAGTCTGTGTTTGCCTGATGTTGGTCAATTTTTTTTTCTCTTGACATCAGAGGTAACCAGTGAATAAGCAGGTGGTGTGATAAAACTGTAAAGGACAAGGATGGAGAGTCAGGAAGAAACCCCTTTATAGCAAGGAGTCAGTGACCATGGGTAGAATTAAAGATAGCTGTCTGACTCAAAATTAGTGGTAGGAAGAATTTTTCAATCATGTGAAAACAGATTTGAACACATACATGAGCGTAATATTCTTTTTATTATAACATCAACATTTGTGTAGTTGTGTAGACATGAAATGTACGGCCATGGTTTATTAGTGGGCTTAGTAGATAAGGTTGGACTTTTACCATCTTAAAGGTCTTTTCCAACCTAGACAACACAATGATTATGATTCTATGGCTAATGTAATGTGTTAGGGCCCACAAAACTGCCTAGCCGAAGCGAAAAAGTTGAGACCTGCAGAGGCAGCATCGCTCCATCCCAGCGCTGCAGCGGGTTTTGTTCTAGGATAGGAAGATGTCGGCTGCGACCCTTCGCTTCTCTCCAACTATTGCGGCTCGAGACACCCTGTCACTGCCGAGCGGGAAAGCAGCCAGCAGGTCCCCACACGCTTCCCCCACCCCGCAGAGGGCGGAGCGCGACCGTGGCTGGCGGAACGGACGCTCTCAGTGCGCAGATGCGGGATGGGGCGGGAGGGGAGGGGGTGTCGTTGGCGCCAACCTTTGAACGTGGCGGCGGAGCTGTCGTGGGAACGCGCTGTCTCCTCCCCGCGCATGAGGCCATGTCGCTGAGGGGCTGTGTGGAGGTAAAGGCTGCGCGTCAGCCGGCCTGACCCTTGGGCGAGGGGGTGGGACGGGCTCCCACGCCGGGGGTTCGGCTCTGCCGGGGAAGGTTCCCCCGCTGCCGCCGCCTCCTTCTCACAGGCTATGGTAGGGTGTCGTAGCTCGGCCTCGTCCGCTAAGGCCCAACTACCCTAGTCCTGCGGGTGTCCAGGTGCGGCCTCGCAGGTGGCCCGGCCGGATATTTCCATAGCTGGGAGCAGAGCGAATCAGTCGCGTCATGTTTTAAAATGTGTTCGTGAGGCAATTTTTACTTCCTTGACATCCTGCCTTTGGGTGGGTTTTACCTCCTTTTGCGCCTCAAGCGCCTTCCTTGTCCCGGTCCTGGCGCTGTGGGTGCAAAGCAGCTGTCACGTGGGAAACGTCCTGTGTAGATGGAACAGTGTATGTGTGAAAATAAACAGGGAAGTTTACACGGTACTGTTACTTAAGCCTGTTTTTTAAATGACCCTGAAACTAGCAGTGTCCGCTCTGTTCGAAAACGGGTTTAGATCAAATTCTTGGCCTGTAAGTTCTGATGGTTGTAAGAATTCTTTATGTAACATACCATATTCTGCCTTACCATTTAGTAGTAATCGTGGGGAAAAAAAAAATGTGTGTGTTTTTGCCTCAGAAGTGTTCTGCCCGTCTTTATTTTCTCCTGCGCTTAACAGAACAATTGTCTTATCTCTGGTGAAATTTCCAGTGCTCCCCTGTTCTGTTGTTCTGGTACTATGGTCATCATTGCAGGTATTTAAACACAGCTAAACGGGCAGGTTAGAACACACCCATCACGAAATACTTAAGTGTAACACTTGCAGTCCTATGCTATTCCAATAGTACTGTACAGAAGTGTTTTCTTATTTCTTCTCAGGCTTTTTAACAACTCTTCCAGTAATGTTACGGAACACAAAATGGCTCACAGACCTGTGGAAGGGCCATCTTTCTTTGAAATATTTAAGGCACATTGCAGTGAATCAGGTACAGCTCTGAATTAAATAATTTTTATTGAGGTTGCTATTTTATACGCACTTGGCTGTATGCTGTGCATTCCATGTAAAAGTGTCATGTAGCTTGTTAGTAGCGCTGTTTCACCCCAATCTATATTAACCAATATCTACCTTTTTAAAAATATCTGTTTAAATTTTAGTTGTACCTTATATCTCATAATGTGTGCCCAGTTATGTTTTGCACTTGTGTTTTAGCTGTGGCTTCTTATGCATGCACATGCAGGCCAGGTTTAGTCTTTTGCCAAATATACCTGTAGTCATGTAGTTTATTAATGTTAAAAAGAACCTGTTTAATTTGCCAGTTTGAGTAAAATAAGAGATAAACAAAAGGCAGATGTATATTTGTAATTTTAAAAAAAACAGGGCATTTATCTGCCTTTTGATTATTTTTGTCAGTGGTTTGAGAATTTTGTCTCCTGTTTTTATAGCATGTGGATATCAGAGCTCAAAGCCATCTAGAAAAAAAGCATAAACAGAAATATGACAACATAAGGCAACATGCATTTTGCACTTAGTATTTACGTTCTTAATGTGTTGTTTGACATCATACATGGAATATTATTTTTCTGTTAACTTACAACTAATTACAGTCTTCTCTTTCATGTATCATATCTAGAGTGAAGAGTTCTATCATATGTCCTGATTCAGTCACGTATGGACACATACATTTTGTGTGTTATTTATTTGCATACCATTTGGCAGCTGTCTTCCTTTTTTCTCTAAATACAGTGTTCTGTATGTTTGTCTTCACAGACTTAGGACCTATCAGTCTTAATTGGTTTGAAGAACTCAGCGCAGAAGCGCCTCCATATCAGCCTAAATTGTTAGGAGAAATTGATGATCCCTTTGGTTGTCTTGATCAGACGTCTTTTAAAACTCCAAAGTCGAAAACCTCTACATGCACTCAGCTGGCATCAACTCCACTGATTTTTAAAGAAGAAAATATATTGCAACCTTATTCATCTCCTGGAAAAGAACTGGTTCTGAAAAAAATAGAAGCAAGTGAGTAATCTTTATTTAGGGGGTGCTTGTGCCCTTCAGGAGCAAAGTTTTTTTTACTTCCTGTGGTCATTGATAGTTTTTAAAGTAATACATAGTGTTCCTGCAGAAATTGTATGAGTGTCTTAGTACGCTCTGAAGATCACCTATAGAAATGCAGAAGTAATGAGAATAATGAAGTTTTCTGTAGACAGTGCATTGTCCTGATCCTGTTAATATATGGACCATATGAACTTGTTAGTGTAACCTGGTGGCCGATAATTAGTGATTTTATTATAAATTTTTAAGCAGTTTTAGTTTTGTGTGTTATCCAAAATCTGAGAGAGAAAACAATGCTTGTCATGAAATATGAGACAAGCACTCTAAACTTTCTTAGAAATATTTAGAAGCACTGAGCTCTTGATTTAATACAACTGTAAGTTGTACAAAAAATACTTTTCTGTTTGGAGACAAGTAGTTCTATGACTTTCATAAAGTTCTTCTCACTACATTGTTCCTAAATCCCAAGTATATAGTGAGAGTACATATCACTCTGCTCTTTTTTGATATTCCTGGGGTCCTTCTTGCCCTTTTTTGAAGACTAGAGTGACACTGGCTTTTCTTCACTCCTCAGGCACCTCTCCTGTTTTCTGTGATTTGTCAAAGGTGGTAGTGGCCTAGCAATAACCTCTGGCAGCTCCCTCTGCACTTGTGGGTACATCTCATCAGGGCCCATGGACTTGTGGAGGTCCACGTTACTTAGCCGTTCTTTCACCCTGTCATCTTCAACTAAGACAAAGTCTGCCATCCCCCTGACTTCCTTTGAAGTCTCAAAAGACTGAGACTCCTGAGGATTGACCTTAGCAGTAAAGACATAGGCAAAGAAGGCACATTCAGTATCTCTACCTTCTCTCTATCCTCTGTAATTAGGGTACTTTATTCAGCAGTGGACCCACATTTCCTCTAGTTTTCATTTTATCTCCAATACACTTGAAGAATCCCTTCTTCTTACTCTTGACTACTGTTACCAGATTTAGTTCTAAGGAGGCCTCAGCAATCCTTGGTCTCATCTGAATCATCTGACAATATTTTAGTATTCCTCCCAAGACGTCAATCCCTTCTTCCACATATTAACTACCTTCTTCCACTTAAGTTTATTCAGAAGCTAGCCATGCAGGTCTCCTGCTTCCCTGGCCTGATTTCTTGCTTCTAGGACTGCATCAGTCTTAGAAGAAGTGAGGTTTAGGTGTGATTTCTGATATGGAAGTTGTTTGGAAATTTCTGATAGTTTCATGCTCATTCATGTAACTACTCACTCATCAGAGGATTCTGCTGCTTTGGAGGACATGCTCTCTCTTTTGCCTGGAGATGCATAGTATATATGTAATTACTGCTATAAGTGTGTCAGTGCCTGCACTAACACATCTAGAAATGATTTGTCTTTGTGCTGTTGTTTAAATCACAGAGTGTATGCCTGCAGGCATTTTGAAGGGAAGCTGGTACAAATGCGTGCTAGCATGTGTTGTGTTTCTCTTCTGCAATGACAGGAAAGGCAAAATGCAGTATACTAAAATGGAGTACATGACTTGAATAATATCAAGGAGAGGTATTAAAAAATGTATGTGTCAGGTGGTTAAAGTGACCTCAGAACCTTTTCTGGCCATGTTTGAAATAAGTTTAGCATTGTTTGAATGTAGAGTTTGAACATGTTCAAAACACTAGAGGAAAAGGTAGTGTTTTAACTAAAAATGAAACTTATTTTGTAAAGATTATATTTTAAACTTCAAAATCAAAACTGTTGTTTGTAGTTTTGAAAGGATGTGATGATGTCTGCTGTGTTGTAGGCAAAGAAAATACTATATGCCCAAATATCGCAAGAAGAAAAACAGATCAAGAAAATGAAATGCTTTCTTCTCCTCCTGGTACCTGCTATAACTGCCTTGCTGCTAGGTATGCTGAGTGTGCCACACAAATATAAAATAAATGGGGCTTTAAGCAGAAAGAAATTAAAATCACTGTATTTGTGTGATAAGCAAAGCAGTCAATCCTGTATGCTTAGGATACTTGTAGGCTACTTAGTGATATGAGAATAAAGTGCTGTCTAAGAACTACTTTGTAACTCCTTCATGGCCGGCATTATGGGCTTTGACATTATTTCGGCTTCACAAGTCTTCGACATCTAGTGTAAGAAAGAGCAGTAGCAATGTATTATGTACTTCTCAAGTAGTAGTTTGTAAAGCTATTTCTAGTATTTACTGAGATTTTTGTAGTTACAGCCTTGACTTCTACTCTTGAATTTATGTATTTAAGATAAAACCTATCAGAGCACTCATGTTGATTAGAATAATAAAATTATTGAGTATCAATTAAATTAACGTCTATTGTTTGATGCAGCTTACTAAGAAATGCATGGTTATAATGAAGTATAATATACTCTTTGTGAGACAAATTGCCAGTTTCATAAAAGAAAGTTTACAAACTGTAAACTTTAAAGTACTGACTGGTGGTTAGGAGAAATGTACACTTCTTTTAGTCAGGAAAATAGCCATGGTTGCGAAAAAAGATAATGGGGGCAGTAACATATGTAATGTCTGAAATATTTACTTACTAAACTTCTCAGGGTCTGAAAGTATTTTTTAATTTGATTTTGTTTTGCAGCCCAACTATTTCAAGGAATACTTACAGAACACCTCAGAGATATAATGTGCCTGGTTAGTATTTTCACTTTTTGGTTTTACAGAATATGTGCTATCTGAAGATATAAATCCTTTTGTCTCGGGTATTATTTAATATTGTTATTTCCTAATCTTTTTTAGGACCACATGGGAGCTTGTTTTGCACACCGAAATTTATGGAGGTAACATTTTATTTTTGTGTATTATCACCTTTTTCCTCAAGTAGTGCATTTAGAATTCTGCATAGAAATGATAATTGTTAAATGTATTTCTAGATCAGAACTCCAAAACGTATTTCTGAAAGTCTGGGAGCAGAAGTGGATCCAGATATGTCATGGTCAAGCTCTCTAGCCACACCTCCTACACTTGGCGCAACAGTGATAATAGGTATTTCTAAAAATTAACAGTTGCTGAGGGTTAAAAACATCTGGTTTTGACACAGGATATTCACTAGTGTGAACTGCTTTTTGTTTTAAGGGCTTTTTTTTTTTGACAAAACTCCTGTAGTGATGCTTAGTGGATGATCTTAATCAACGTAACCCTAAAAAGAACAAACTACATGAAATGTGGTTTTCTTCCTTTGTACAGTTAGGGAATAGAAATTTAGAAATAACGTAAAGGTTATAGAAAAAGGTTTAGACAATGATTGCTTTGCACTATCACAGTACTAGATGCTGGCAGGTTAAGTCCTATGAGTATGAGGTCTAAGGAGGTGATTTATTGGTTATCTCTCACAAACAATGACAGTTTCAGCATTTCTAACCCTTCTCACCATCATATTGATGTAGTGAGGCGGACTGATCCAAACCCACATTTTCTGGGTTATTTGGATGGGGCAGTTCCTGGACGTCATTTACCACACATCAAGTCTTGACCAGAGGTGCTGGTGTGTGATTTTGTTAGCATACAGTAAGCAAAATTAAATATGGGTGTATGATTTAATTATGAAAATTCATAAGAAATGAATGCCTGCTTATCTCCTGACACTGGTCTTTCTAACATTGCTAAACTTTTACTGTATAAAGCACACAGAACATTTAAGCATAAAAAGCAAATTAAGAATGAATGTTAGGGATCCCTCTTGGCAAGGATGGGATGGTACTTTTTACAAGACTTGTGCCATTTCATGTGATGGTTCAGAATTACATGACCTGAAAAGAAAGGCTGGGGGAAGTATTCGTAGCTTAATGATGTTGTTCTGGGAAATGAGTTGTGGTTTCAGCTCTTATTCTCCCACTTCCTGGATGGGACAGGTATTTTATAGTAGTGATGCCCACTCTCTGTCAGCTGATACCTGTGAAAGGACAGTGAGTCACTTGCCTGTAGCATGGAACCTACACACTGTGTCTGTGAAACAAGTTATTTCAGTATACTGCCCTTTAGACATCCTAATAATAGGGCTCCCTTTCTCCTTTTGTCATATAGATGAAAAGATATTACTGCTTTTGTGGGAGGAAATGGAAAAAAACAAATCGCTGACAGAAGCCTTTAAGATCTCATCTAGATCATTTGACAGAAAAAAATTCAGAGAGTAGTGCCATGAATAACTGCTGGATAGGGGAATGGCAGTGATGATGGGTTCAGAGTGGTAGCTGTTCTGCATACATGGCAGAAACCACAAGTGATGATTGAGGGTGTTTTGTGCTGTTCTGGAGCTGCTTTTGCACCCTGTCACTCAGTCTTGTCTGTAGGACTTTTTAGTTAGAACTATTAGCGATTTCTTTTTTTAGTATTTTGTTTACAGATTTCAATTGCATATAAAATCCAGTGAAAGCTCTCCCAAAACACAGCCATTTTTGAGCACACTCAGTGAATGTTAGTTGCTAATGAAATTATTTGTCTGTCTTTCCTGTAAAGCAAAAGAGAACAATTCTATTTCTGGAGCAAAGAAACAGGATGAAAAAGCTGATAGAGTGAGTAGTTGCAAGAGCTATACTGTTCTTTAATTCAATTAAGCTATTTAGTTAAATGTTTACATTCCCTGACCCATAGATTCATTTTCATCCTAGACTTTCTTATTTGGCTATTTTAAGAAGTTACTGCTTACAAAACCAGCAAAGCCTATCTGGAGACTTTATTCTCACAAATATCCTCACTTTAAGGAATATGTTTGCTGTGTTCCAAAAAATGAGACAAACACAAAACTATTAAGATTCAGCCACAGTAGGAGTCATTTAAAAAAATCTAACTTAATAATTACAATATGCTACTTATCTGAGGGTTGGTGGCTTTTTCTTCCTCTTTTGTCAAAGTTTTTAGAATTGGCAATAACTTGTGCTCAAGCACTGTACTAAGAGTTGAAACTGAGTGTTAATTTCAGTCCTTTGATAGTGTTAAGCAGAGTTGTTGCATAATTTTACCTTGTGTGTATGAAAGAGAAGTGATTATTCAGTTTGAGGATGGCACTAATAGGATTCCATTACAGACCTACATTTAACTCCTTGAAACTTCAGTTAACTAACTTTGTTCCTTTTTGAGAGTCTTGCTGATATAAAACTGCTGAACCCTCCTGTTGTTTTTAAAATTAACTACAGAATGCAGCCTTATTTGCACTGAAAATGGGGATTATCTGTTTATTCAGTTTCAAGTGTACCTGTGAAAATGTTACCCTTCATTTTAAGAGATACTGCAGTCAGTGTTTAGTTACGTGTTTTACCATTACTGGTATGCAATGTTACAGCTTATGTCTTTTGATTTACAGATTTTTCACTACCATGATAAATGTCCTAGGACAAGTGATTCGAGTAGGCTGTTTGTGCCAGAAACAGTAAACCCTAATGCTGAAAGCGATTTCAGGGATTTTGGTATGTATTGATAATTTACAACTGAGTACACTGTGAAGTGAGACTGAGGGTAAAGTTACACTCTGTCTGGAGGTGATCACTTCCTCTGCCAACTGCATACTCCCACTTCCTGAATTGATGTAGCCTTGTAAAAGCTTGTCTGGCCATAAAAAACTGAATCAGTTTCTGCTGAGTCAGCAAATTAAATCAGATTACCAAATCAGTACTGATACTAGTGTGTGAGGCTATGGGAGAGCTGGGAGAGAACAGTTGGTATAGGCTCAAGAGGGAGCAAGATTACTATTTCTGGCCATTGAACAGGGTTAGCTTTACCATTCGTTTTCACTCCACTCCTCGTTCTGTGCTGATTTAGTTTTTTAATCTTTCTCTATCCTTTAAACATTTACTTCACTTATTAGCAGTTCAAAACTTGACAAATCTCTTAGGAAAAAGTAAACTGATGATTTTTAATGAATGTGGAAAATGCACAGCCATGGGACAAAATGGTTTTGTTCTATGCTCTCAGACCATTTAGTGAACAAATAAAAAAGCTCCCACTAAAACACACATTTTCAGTTTTTTTGTTGAGAAATGGTGGCAGGAAGGAAGAACAGTAACAAGACATTTGTTCAGCACACGTGGGCATAAAAGGGTGCTGTAAAGATTGATGCAGGCTAGGCAGAACAATGTATCATTAGGGTTGTATGTCTCTGAGCTACATAGAGAGGACTCTTTGTTTCTGGGGTTATTATTTCCCTAACCCTTCAGGGATTTCAGAAGTCAAGATGAACTTTTGATTAATTTTTTTTTTGGCCTGGCCAAAAGACACTGTACTTTGGTGTACAGTGTCTCATACTCATGACTTTCTTTTTTCCATTAAAGATTATGGTTCCTGTTTAAATAAATAATCTTTCTAGAAATGTCTGACAAATTATTGTAGGATGAAAGATTGTGGACACAAATTTACCCCAGGACCTGTGTGCTCAATCTGGAGTGTTACAGTTTCTTCTTTCCACAGTTTGTTTGGTGATAACTTCTACCACTCAGGCAATAAAAACTCAGAAAGTAAAGAGAATGAGTTCAAGAGATGTGGTTAGAGGTGTTTTATGCCTATAGTGTAGACATGATTTATTAAAGGGTGTCTCACAAATAGCTACATGCATGTGACCAAGTATTGGGACATCTTCTGTGGACTTCCAAATGGAAAATCTTTCTCATGCTAGGTTATTTTAAAGTTCTAATAAGGAAAATAGCTCTAAATCAGAGAAATCATACCTTTAAAGGCTTACGGAAGAAATTAAGCTTTTGTTTCTGTGTCCAAAGAAAATGCAAAACAAGGATGTTCTCTATGTGCTTAATTGCAAGTTCTTATGTACGGAAAACCCTTAGAAAAGGATGGGTAATTAACTATCTTTTTGAGTGTGGAGTATTTTATAAATAGGACTAGTTTTGTACACTGGAGGAGGGAATACTGGTGTATACATATACATAGTGGTATGTATGAGCTCTGAAGGCTGTCTGCAAAGTAGAATTGAGGTTATTTTTTATCTACTACGTGTTATTTCTCTATATAAACAAAGTCATTAGTTTTCTGTTTGTGGCAATCATTTGGAACTTCTTAAAAGCTTAATTAAAAAAGAGCATTTCTGAATCCTTCTGGAGACCATATTACAGTATATCAAAATAGATGATTGTTTAATAGAATCATCCTGAAATAAGTTTTCTTAGCTGCCAGTTAAAGACAAAAAATAGGAAGCTTCTTAAAGGTGTATGGTGCCTACCATCTGGTACAAATTTTGTAGGAGGAAATGTAGACTTTTACCTTGTAAAAGTTTTCTCCTCATTCTCCTGTTTGGAAAAAGCAACATTTTTCTGAGACAATTAAATTTAATATTGACAACCAGCTCAACATCACAGTCCTCAGGAGGCCAGGGCTTCTGCATGGATGTGCTTTGCCTCTTGCCTCTGTGTTTGGAGAATAAACTTTCAAAGACGTGTATATTTCTCTTTACAAACTCACCTGATTAAAGGTAATTGCCATAAAATTGAAGGCTGTATTTATTAGTAAAACCACAATGCTGTTATTTCTTATTACTTAGTTTCTGTTTCTTTTCCTCTCCCCATCTTTTCTTAGAGTCAGAGATGTTAGATGGCTTATTTGGTGAGATGAATAGCTTTGAGGATATATTCACCATGCCTGAAAAGTCCAGTGGAAGTCTGCTGATGCCACATGCTCTGGATGCAGTAGAGAAATGGGAAATTAACACAGATAAAGCACAGGAAAAGGGGGATGTTTCTTCTGAGCAGCCTACTGGAAAAAGGTCTGGCATTTCACAGGAAGTGAGAAAAACAAGCTGGACTGAAAAAAGCTACTCTACTGAAATTAAGGATTCTTTACTCCAGAACACAGGTGAAGATACAGGGGATGGTAAGGACAGCAGTTTGATAGGGCATGAAAAGGAATATGAGTCACTTAGGATTGCAAGACATTTGCCGGATTCTAGAAAGTGCAAGTCATCTGAGAACAAGAAGCCTATCAAAAAAGACATTCCACCTGTACCAAGCCAGTGGTCTCAGATGAACTTACCTGATCTTGATGTAATTAATCTGGAAACATCTGTATGTAGCTCTCCACCTTCTGATTTGTGTAAACAGAAAAATTTGCAAGAGAAGTCAGTACTAATGACCAAGGATGAAACATCTTTAATAAATACTTCAGGCTTGATAGAAGCTCAAAAGCTGTTAAGTGGCAATTTGTCAGAAAAGCACTATGAAGTGCAGAATTCTGAAAATAGCCCAACAGGGGAAGTAACTCCAGTAAAATCTGTATCTCTGAGTCTACAAGATCCAAAGTTAGTCGGAGGATGTGCCACTGAGAAGGTTTCCAAAGTTAGCTTCTTAAACTGTAATTCTTTTTTAATTGAAAGCACAAATGTCACTGAGTATTCTGTAGTCTACAACAGCAGCTTCTCCAAGCATTTGAAAGCAACTTCTAAATCTGTCATAACAGATATGCTCTCTCATCCGCTTGTACATAGTGCTACATCTCCAGATAACTGCAGTGATCTACATTTAACAAATAGTGAAAATACCTTTACGAACTCTGGCTTTAAAAGCCTGAATATGTTATCCAGCACAAGAAAGAGATCCAAGAGATTTACTTACACAATAAACAATATTTTACTGTATCAAGGAAGAATACAGAAAGAAGTAACCTCCGAATTCCCTGTTCATCCTGTGTTAGCACATTCAGAATCTGATTCACTTGAATTTAAAGGCTGTCATGTGGCTAGTGTTGATGAGCAAGGTATGTTATTAAGCTTTTCATAATTTGTGGAGGATTCTGTTTTTACTTGTTAAGAATACATTATGCAAGTGTTTTGGATGAAAGTGTACGATGTTGTGTTTGTGACAAAGTAGCTCTGCAACTGGGAATCACGATGCAGAATTGCTCTGTTACAGTAATAGTGACAGAGTAGCTTTTTTTTCAAATAATCTGCTGCTAACTTAGTCATAGTGTCAGATTGGTTTCTGGAATAGAAAATTCCTCCTTGAACCATTTTTCTAACAGACAAGCTAAATTATCTGTGTAAATGCTGTTTAAACTTCAAGTTCAGGGCTATCCTGTCTGAGCTGATAACTTGTAGAAGATCATGAAGGATTGTAAAGTTGTGTTATTATTCTTCCAAAATTAGTGGGTTTAAGACTGTGCATCTGTTTCTTCCAAGAGAACAAAAACTGAACAGTATAATGAAAGCATGCATATGCTCCTATATTTAAAAGCTGCTGTTACTGCTAGGAAGAATTGCTTAATGTTAGGAATTGAAGTACTTCTCTTTAAAGTTTGAAACAAAGCCTTATGCTGAGATACAAGGGATGGAAGCCCAGCTCTTCAAATTGCAACTGAAGCCCTACAGTTTTTTGGTAATGGATAGCATTAACTTCAGGCTACCCACTTGTTTCTGGGTATTGGAACATGATTAGTTTAAATAGATTTTAAATCTTCTCAAGGTGAAACAAAAAAAATCAGACCTTTAAACAAAAGTGTTATCTATGGTACCAGTGTAGTATGTGTAGAAATTACCTTATGGGCCAAAATTTTATGAAAGTGTGGATTTGCATTTGTTTGATTAAATGAGAACTACTTCATTAACATACTTTTTTTCTGTAATGTCTTCCCTTGTAGACAGCTTGCTTCTTTCTGGGAGAAAGCATTTACCATCAAATATTGAGGAAAGTAATTTCAGTGTTTGTAATTTAAAAATTGACATGATGGATAATTTACCTAGTAACACCTTCCATGGTAGGCTGAATCAACAAGACTTGAGACTCTTGGCAGCAACTGCAAGAGAGGATCAACCTGCCCTGTCGTTAAAATGCTTAGAAACACCTAATACACTGAAAGAAGAGACAACAAATCCTTCAAATAGTGAAATCATTTCAAATTTAAAACATGAAGATCTAACTTCAGGATGCCTAATAGTAAGACAGCATTCCAGATTGCTCCCTAAATGCTTAGCAAAAGGTGAGGAAGACATGCATGAGAATGCTAATACAAATATCGTTGCTACTGTACCTCAGAGCCTTAAAGAACAACTTGAGTGGTCTTCTAAGGATAAAAATCACCTAATTGATACAGAACATGGCTCTACCTCTGTAACAAATAGCGGCTTCAGTAATACTCTGAGTCAGATCAACTTTGGCATCAGTGCAGTCAGTACTGATTCTTGCAATAAAATACCAACTGCTGAAAGACATGCTACAGACCAGTGGTCAGCAGTTGACTATGGTGAAGTACTTGGACCTTTGGGAGTAAACTGCTCAGAAAATGTTAGTACTGGATTACAACAAGGGGACAAAACAGTTGCCGCTGCCTTTTCAGAAGATACAGTTGAAAATGAAGAGCCAAAGTCAGCTGAAAACAACAAAAGCCCTCAAGCAGCTGTTTGTTGTAATGTAGCTGTAGAGACTGCTAAGGAATTCTTAGATTGTATAGATGATAGTTCTCCAGAAAGTACTTCATTTGAACAAGTAGCACCTATGTATTGTAGCACAAAGGCAAAGGAAAAGCTAAAGCATAAAGGGAAATCATCAGGAAATCTTAATGTATGCTATGCAAATCTGGGCTTTGGTGGCTTTCAGACTGCTTCGAATAAGCAGATTAAGTTCTCTGAAGTCAGTATAGCAAAAGGCAGAATGCTGTTTAAAGACATTGAAAATGAGTATGTTGAATCCTCTTCTATTGAGAGAGTAAGAAACTTTTCAAATCAAATTGAAGAGGAGAACACATTTTTCTCAGCTTCAGAAAGCAAGTCGGGCAGTAATTTATCTATTATAGATCTGCAGACAAGTTTACTTGAGCCCAGGCCTACACAGTTTATGCCACAGAAAATGCCACAGAAAGTTAGCTTGTGTAAAAGCTTTCCTACAAGTCAGCAATCCTGGCAAGAAACAAATCAAACTTTGACAGCAAGCCAAGAAGCAGAAATTGCTGAAATTTCTAGTATCCTGGAAGAAACAGGTAGTCAGTTTGAATTTACACAGTTCAGGAAGCGAAGTAACGTGATGCAAAGTCATGCATTTCAACATTTTGCAACTGTGGAAACGTGTGGAGCGTCAAATACAGAAAATATTTATGAAGGCAGGAATGATGCTGGTTTTTGTAGCCCTTCTAAGTCTGAACATCACATAAAAAATGACGGGTATTATACTAAGCAGGAAGACATAAATGAAGACTCTGAAGTGGTTGAGTATGAAAAAGGAAGTGCAGTGGTTTTCCATAAAAATGACAGAAAGGTTACTTTTATTGACTTAAACAGAACTGAAAGGACCGTGTCTGATAGGAGCTTTCAATTAGCTGAACAGGAAAGCTTTTCTAATTTTGTTGGCTTTACTTCAGCTGGAGGTAAAAAAATAAATATTTCTAAGGAGGCTTTGACCAGATCTGCAGACCTCTTTAGGGACTTGGAAGATGATGATAACTTTTTGTTTACATCTCATGAAACCAGTATTAAGTGCCACAATTCCAGTGGATGTTTGTCGTCTAAGTGTAATATTGCCAGGCGCCTGACAAAAGACAAAGGAAGAAAGGGTTGTGTTTCAGATTTGAAAAGCATAGATGCGGTTTCCCACACAGGTTCTGCTTCCCACCATGCACAGAAAATAAATGAGGAAAATGTTAGTACATCGTTCGAAGAAGATATGGAAGAGCAAGCAAAAATATCAGTTGTTGATAATGAAAATGTTAATTTCAGTAGTACAAACACTGTCATCAGTAGTATGTCAGCTGTTAAAAAACATAATCCAAATCATAAAACTTGCAAACAGTTTTTGAACCAAGAAGCATGCAAAGTTGAAAGCAGTTTTCAAGAAGACTCAGTAGATACTGTGTATCTAGAGGATGTCGTTACACCTGGAAGAGAACATAGTTTAACAAACAAAGGGGAAAACCTATCTCCTAACCAGAAAGGAGAAGAAAAAAAGGAAAATCAGCATTTGTCACAAAAATTCCAAACTCCAGCTGGTGATGTGTCCATTTCTGATGCCGCTTTGGATCATTTGCTACTCTTGTGCAAGGCACAGAGTGCAGAAAGAGATGCAAACTGTTTGGAGAACTCAGAACAACAAAAGACAGATAGTAAAAATAGGAAAGGAGATGATACCACCCATGCTGAGAACCTGTTAGTGAATGAAAAACTAAAAATATGTTCTTGCCAACATCATCAAAAACCTTTTGAGCAAGAGATGGATGTTGAAAAAAATGAAGTGAAAGGGATTTACCTGACGGGTTTTTGTACTGCTAGTGGCAAGAAGATAACAGTTGCTGATGAATTATTAGCTAAAGCTGAACAGTTTTTTGCAGAAAGTATTGATGAAGGAAAGGAACATAATGACAGTTTTGAGAACCTTGTAAAAAAAAAGAAATGTGGCAAAAACTGTGTTAAAGGTTCTGATTTATCTACTGGAAGCACTGCTCAATGTGATCTGGAAAAAAATAAGAAAAATCTTGTTCCTGGGGAACCTGGAGATGAATTTAAGCAGGTGGTAGACAGCAGTCCCATTAGAAACACTGTGATTCTTAATGCTGTTAATCTAGGTGAAGACTGTGGAGGAAGTTTGGTAACTTCATACACTCATAACAAAGCTGGTGACAGATATGGAAAGTCAGAACTGGAATCCCTTCCCAGATGGCAGAGTGGTGCTTTAGGCAGACCTTGTTTGTCTAAAGATGGAAAAATTTTTGCAGAGAGAGAGATGGAATACTCTTCAACAAAGAGGGATGGTCCTGTGCACTCTGCTGCATCTCTGCATTTAATAAACATATCAAATGCTCTCAAAGATAGTTCTGTGCCTGGAGGTATAAAAAGTACTTTGTTTGCTGAGGATATTAACAATAAATCTGATCAATCCCTCCTGTTAATTTCGGAAAGAAGCTGCTCTTGTTTGAACTGTGACAGTAATGAACCTTGTGGTGATACAAACTGCTCCACAGACACCATAGTAAATGTCTTGCAAAACCAGTCACTAGTCAGCCTTCCTGAAGATGAAACTAGTGCAACCAGGTTAAAAGAAACACTTAATGTTGGAAATCAGGAGGGTGATCTGAAACAGATTATGTTTAGTACAGCAAAAGGTAAAGCAGTTTCTGTTTCAGAAAATGCATTAGCAAGAGTCAGACAGATGTTTCAAGAAGATGCTAGTGAATCTCTAAAGTATGATATTGAGGCTGACTCAAGGGCTAATCAAACAGGAATTGCTGGAAATTCATCTTCTGTCATTCATGTTGAGTGTCCTAATTCCACTAAGCTTCCAAATGCTACAAGAAGTGAAGATGTGAATTCAGCTGCATCCTGTTTTATTGAAGTAAATGCAGGTGCTAGTGAAGATTGTCATCAAGCTACAAACATGTCTGCAGATGCAGAGTCTGTTTCAGATTCTCAGAAGCAATCCTTTGAACAGAAAATTAAACATTTAGGGTACTTGGATGTTCCAGATAAGCGCATGAAGCAGTCAGATTCTTCTATTAGCCATCCTGTACTTTTTAGTACAGCGAGTGGTAAGCCTGTACAACTATCAGAAGAATCACTCAGAAAAGCAAGACAGCTCTTTTCTGTAATGGAAGGTGGTCATTCATCACAAGTGCAAGAAGCATTGTCAGTTGAGGAAGATGTTGAAAAGGCTGATATGCACACTGAAGGCATTCAGAGGAAAATGCAGATAGAATTACCAAAAAGAGAAGAAAATGCTAGCACTGAATCTATTTCATATCCTGCTTTTGGGTTCAGCGTGGCAGGTACAAAGCAGGTGCCAGTCTCTAAAGACGCCTATCAAAAAGCAAATGTAATTTTAGATGAATCTGATGACTTTTGGAGCAGTGAGTTTTACATTACGGGTCAGCTTAGCTCAACTAAAGGAAGTGGTCAATGTATAAGGTCTTTAAATGATAAAGTGTTGTCAGAATCCAAAACTGATAAAAGCTGTACTGAGGATTTTGACTTAAAAAGCATAAATGCTGAGGAAATAAAGTCTTTTCCAAGGACTTACTATGGCAAAATGCCCAAGTTTGTTCCACATAGCAAGAAAAATAAGCACTTAATGTCATCTAAAAACAGCTTCCAACAAGATGAGACAAGGCCTTTTGGACAAGGGCAGCTGAATCTGGAGATGAAAACAGAATCTGAAACAATTCCATGCAGTGGTACTGCTAAAGCAGAAGTGAATATTAATCTTGAAACCCCCAGAAATTACTTGAAAATGGAAGCCACAGAAAGTGCAAGAACTTTTATGGAAGATTATTTTTCTGATTCTGAAGGTCAAATGAATACTGCTCAGTCCTTTAGTGACAGACTGGATAAAAACTTTCAGAATAAGACCTTTGGGAAGAGGCGCAATGAAGAAGAAAACTCACTTGGTAAGTCTTTGTCTCATGTATGTTAAACTCCCTGTTTTTTTATAGTGGTATTTTGTTTGTCATGCTGGTTTTAAGGTCAGATAGAAGTTGCAGTTCCTTCCCTAGATGTCAATGACAGAAATTCCTCTTGCTGCAGGCAAGAGATCATCTACTCCTTTCAGCCTGAAATGTATTTGTGACTAGTAATTTTGAAAGTATGCAGGGTTTGCCTCTATTGTGTAGTTATGGAAGAAAGGTGCTATTCTCTTTGTTTCTTAGCAGACTTTTTTTTTCTCTGCTCAAGCTTACTGTTTTTGCATTGAAAATTGAGTAGCAGTTTTTCCTTTTTGTGTCTTATAGGTGATGACAAGATTTCACTTGTATCAAGATTGCTTGTCTGATATGAAAAAACATTTCATGGTTTAAAAGTGCAGTTTCTTACCTTCCAAAACTGATCCTGCTCAGGGCTGAAGTGCTGGTGCTTTAAGTTCATACAGTCACCCAGACCTGTTGAGGGATTCAAGCTAGCTGAAATCTTTTTATGGAAGGGTAGATTGCAACAGTCACTGCCTGGCAGCACAGGTTCATGTCGGGCAGGCTAATGTGAGAAATTTTGGATAGATATCAAATAGCAGATAGGACTTTAATCAGTTCAGTTTGAAACAGCTGTACCACAAGTGAACCATACCCTTATGTACAGCTCCTCTAAAAGACACGCTTTTTTAGAATTCTGGAGGGTCTCTGATCGCTGAACAGACAAAAGAAATGGAGGTGAGCTGTGCTGCTTAAATTCACTGTAAGACACCTATTGAGGCAGACCACCTTGATTATAATAGAGAGCTTAAGGTACACAGATTTTGCTTTGTATGGAACAGACTGCAAAAGATTCTGCAACAGACTTCATTATGTGAAGTGTTGAGGTCATTCTTGACAACACAGTGCAGTCATTCTGGACAGAAGAAACTTTCTGTCACTGGTGGTGAAGTGGCTCTAAAAGACTCTTTAATACAAATGTGCCATCAGAAGACTTTGCTACTTCTGCTTGCTCTGACTTCTTGAATATTTTACAATTGTATTACAATTAACTTAAACAGTATTGGTAAGAAACTGAGCTTAAAAGGATCTTCACTTTAAAAATCTGTGGTTTCATCCTAGGAGAACCTCCAGTTAAAAGACAGCTACTGCTTGAATTTAACAGAACAAAGAATCCCTCTAGATTGTTGAAAGCTTCGAAAAGTACACCTGATGGTAATTTTGTTCTTGTGTTCTAAGGGATAATCTGATGTTACTCATTGTTTTTGGAATTCTTCAGTTTCCAATAAACTAACATTAGATAGCTTAACTGCATTTATCAATATAGCCACGTAAAGTCTTCTGCTGACTTGAAATCAAATGATTAATGTTATTATGCCTGATAGTGTAGAATCTAAACATGTTATACAATCTACTAATTCTGCAAGAACTCTGATTTGATTTCCAGCTCTCTTGAAATGTATCCATTTTCTTACAATTGTAAATCACTCAGATTCTAGTCTCAGGAGGAAGAATATACTTTATTAAGCTGTAACTTCTCAGCTTGTTCTTTCTAGGCACTACATGTTGACATCTAGAATACAATAGCAGGATTCATCAAATACATTGGGTTAATGAATATATTGATTCCTGAATGCTGTCCTAAATCTGTTCTAACTATAAACCCCACAATTTAAAGTTTTAAATTGAATTTTTAAGATGCTGCCACAGAACAATGTTATAAACAATATACATATTATCCTACCCTGCAGCAGGATCTGAGCAGTGTTAGTCTTTGGTGGAACAACTGAAAACAATTCTAATCTACTGTACCTCTTGCCTCTGACTTCTAGAGCATGTGACACCTTGTATATGAAACTTCCTCTTTGCAGCCTAAGGGCATAGCACAAATGAGGTTTTAAATTCCATGCAGATGTGATTTATTTATGTGATAATTCCAAGACAATCATGTCCTTCAGTGATGGAGGAGTTTGTGCAAGTGTGCCCCTTTCTGTTGTAACTTGAAAAATAGAGTGTTGATAAAATAGTTCTAAATTGAATTGTGAGCCTACATGGAATTAAACATATGATGTATATTTCCCTTTCAGGACTCTCAAAGTATCTTGCAGACTCACAATTAGCAACTTTTGAGAGTTCCGCATTGTGATCACTTATCCTTTAAATATGTCTGCAACAAGTGTATAGATGGTCTTTACAAAGACTGTATTGGGTAGGGAGGACAAAGCTGTTTAAATGCACTCTGGAACTTTATATATAAAAAAACACGTGAATACATAAAAAATGTGCTGTAATTATCTAACCATTTAATGTTCCATTTCAAGCTGTTTTCTCTAATTACAGGGATTTTCAAAGACAGAAGAAAGTTTATGTACCATGTTCCTTTAAAGCCTGTAACTTGTCAACCTTTTGGGTGAGAAATTTTTAATACATTTGAGAGTTCTTCTAATGCAATTTCTGAGAACTTATTTGTTTCTTGTAACTTTAAAAAATATACAATAGTAGTTTGCTGCCCAACATTAGAAAGACTGCTGATTTTACTTTAAAATAAAAATACATAATTGTCAAAATCACACATCATTGCAGTAGTTCAGCAACAAATTTCTCCTTTCTCATTATATGGCAATTAAGTATCCAGTCTTTAAAATTTCAGAGATTGCTATTGTCTCTTTATTGCCATAGTCAATAAAAGTTGTATTATGTGTAACACTTCTAATAAAAATTTTGTCAGGAAGTTCAAACCTGTTTTCATCTCTGTAGGGCAACTAAACGGCAAGAAGTCAAAAATCCTACCCTTACTCGACCAGATCAAGACTTCAATGGATTCAAATCTAAACCTGCCATTTTTCAGCACTGCGCACTAAAGCAGTCTTCAAGTGATACTTCAGGGGTTTCTACTCCATGTAAAGCCCCAGTGAAGGAGAGTGAAGAAGCAAGATGTTCATACAAATCTAGCAAAACTGCTAAAACTTTTATTCCACCCTTCAAAACCAAGCTAGTGTTTCCTACAAGTAAACAAGGCAGCAGCAAAAGATACAAAAATGAGATTGAAGAGACAGAATTAAATCAGATCGCAACTGAACAAAATATTGCTGACCCTCAAGACCACCAATCTTGCAACCAGTGTGCAGAAGACCCAGTGGCAAATGACAATTTAGGTACCTTCAAATTTTGATTACCTAACTGTTCTGAATACTATCAGAATTAAACCTTTAAGGGTATTATATATTCTGTCAGGTTTTCTTTTTTTAAATTAAAAACCCCTTATATTTAAGATTCCTTTTCATTTGGGCAGGAAAATTAGAAATGTATTACTTTCTTAATGTTTTTAATGAGTTTGCACTCATAATAAAGCATATGCAACTTGTCTCCAGAGTTAATTAGGAACATGAACAATTTGCTTTCATACAGTGCTTCAGAAACAAGATGGCTTATGTTGTATTTTGTGTTTTGCTTTTATATACCTCTTGAGTAAAATATTTTAGGAACCTCTAAAGAACAGCTTTGCTCTACTTTGTTGAATTTTATGGAAGGTTGTTTTCATTCAGTTTTCTAATTAAAACGTAGACTTAACAATATAAATGGCTCATTGTGCCGTTTTCATAGAGGCAGAATTTAAATGCTCAAGAGTTTGACTTTGTTTAGCATGTGGACTTATCCCTTATAAGATTTCTGGAATGCTCCAGTGTGTATCATTTCCACAGCCATTACAGTCAAGTAATTTGGGGTTTTTTTCAGGAATCATTCTGTACATTTGTACAAGTGTGTGAACACTTGCAGAATTAGATGCTGTATTTACAGTCAAAATCTCAGCATCACAGCGTTTGTAGTCGTCATCAACTAATTTCTGTTAATTTTGAGATTTCTATGCAGATAGAATTCAGTCTGATGAGAAAAGTATGTGTATTTAAGCTTAGCTAAGAAACTTATTTTTTATCATTAATATAAAAACTATTCAAATGTTCTGAGTAAACACTACTTTTTAAATGCATTAAACAGAGTATTTAGGCTGTTACAGTTTCTAAAAATCTGCAGTGGCTCAGAAAATGATGGTTTTCTAAATCTGCTTATATATTGTGAGTGCGTGTCTTAAATTGATATGTACTATAGAAAGGTTTTAATATTTTGGGGGTGGTTTTTTTTTTTTTGCAGTTATGATCAAGATGATATCAAATCTCCGCTGTGCCAGAGATCTGCAGGAAATTAGGATTAAAAAGAAATACAGGCAAAATACTCACTCACAGCCAGGCAGCCTTTATGTCATTAAAACATCTGCAAGAAATAGAATCTTTCTGAAAAGTGCAGTGGAAGAGAAATCTCCTAGTTTTTATTCTACAGAAGAGGTACATGGTTATCATTTTACTCTGTGTCATTCCCAGGACTTGTTCTTTAAGACAAAGAAACAAAAACTCAGCAGCTTTTGAATAGATTGCTTCTTCAGTTTTGAGGTGTATTAACAGTAGTTATTACACCAGTTGCTGTAGTTTTGAAGTAGGTCTGTACTGTTGTAATCAAACAGAAGCATCAAATAAGACACTGAATTATATGGTTTATATTAGCCAGTAAACACTATAGTAAATGGTGAGGAGAATCCACCTTCTCCCCAAGACTGATAACGTATTTTGGGGATGCAGTACTCAGAGCTGTCAGTACTAACTCCAGCCGCCCAACAGAACCTTGGCACAAAGCTCTGCACAATCACAGCGTGTAACCTTGCTATTCTGTTTTGGGGAAAAGGGGATTAGCTCAGATTGTTACCAGATTTTGTGAAGCTTTTGAGTTCTTGATGTAAGATTAAAAGTCCACCAATGTTTGCCATTGACTTTTAACCCATATGAAGGGCTGTTCTAAGATAACAGTTACAGTTTTAGAACATGTAGTCTGTATCAGAAGCCTCTTGCCTTTGGTACAATGAAGGTACAAAACCTGTTTGGATGTACTTCAAAGAGCTTTCTTAAAATACACTGTGATGCTGTTCTGCTAAGGTAATTGCTGGGAATTCTCCATTCTTCTCAGATTACCTATGAATTGACACGGTCAGACAAAAGCTGTCTCAAGGAAATGTTTTATCTGAATTTATGATACTAGGTATAAAAACTCTGCTGAATTCTGTGTTGTCATTGTTTCATCTTATCTAATTTGGGTTTTTTTGCAGCTTTACACTTATGGTGTCTCAAAACATTGTTTACGAGTTAACAGCACAAATGCTGAATCTTTCCAGTTCCTCATGGAAGACTTTTTCAGTAAGGAGTACTTGTTGGCTGGAAATGGCATGCAGCTTGCTGATGGAGGATGGCTGATACCTACAGATGAGGGAAAAGCTGGAAAAAAGGAGTTTTACAGGTACTGTTACTTAGGAAATTAAGACAAGTATGCTGTTTGTTAGCTAAAGATTCCCGTATCACCTAGCATAAGGTCATCATTATTGGGTTGTAAATGTACAGTGTAGACTGATGTGATCGGTAATCTTCACTGCTCTTACTAGTGAGTCAGCATCATTTGATTCTCCTACATGGTTTAGGAAAACATTTTTATGCAAAAGTCATTGCCATGACTTCGGGAATAGTTGTTAATGTCAACAATATTCATTCTTGGAAGAACTGGAGGTGTTCTGTGCCCACATCCAAAAATTACTCGGTGTACTGGAGCTACTGTCCGCCTGCTAGATTTTGTGCTGTCAATCACAATTCTTTATGCTCAGCAGTTTAGCCAGTTTTCCACCTTGGCAGAGTGACAGCGTGTCCTTAACAATAATTTTCAGGTATGCTTCAGATTCTGTGATTAGGCCACCAAATAAAAGGATTTCTCAACATTAATTTCTCAAAAGCAAGAGGGAGAAACCGTTGGCATACTGCTAAATATTCCAGAATAGCCACAGTGGTTTTGGTATTAGAACTTGCTCTGTTGTCAGTATTAATCTTACCCTACCAGAAAGCCTCTTGAGCAATTTGTAGAGGATGTTCCCCAGGAGGTTGCTATCAGTTCCTGTATCTTTTCTGTGTTTGTTATATGCTTAAGCATATGTTTGAGAGTAACTACTACCTACTGGCTGGTCAGGTGAATTGGTCTTTATCTCTTTTAAGTATATTAACTGGACCTTTTTATCAACTAGAATGTAGAAGTGTCTTCATTCACTCATCTGTATTTAGGATCTTAAAGACAGAATTCAGTTCAAGATTAACACCTTAATTGTATTGTCCTTCTCAAAAGATTACAGACTGCTCAAGTTTGATGTTGCTTTGCTGTCTTGTAGCATAATAATAATTTGGTGATCAGGCCTGCCGCCTCCTCATCTTTCTGTATGTAAAAAGTTTTCTTTTCCTCACTCAACTGTAATACGGTTCCCTAATCTTCATGAGCTATTCTGTCAAATCTGGCTATTTGATAGGACGTAACTTGTCATCTAGTCAGTGTAATGGCTGAGCTATTTCAGTCTGTGGTCTAATTATTTCTCTTCTCCCTTTTCCAAATGAAATTACCTTCGTAATGATTGTGAAAGATGGAAAAATTACATGTATCTAACCCTGCAGGTCATGGTGGTACAGACTGGACTTAACATGGAATAGATGTCTGTTTGAGCAGTCATTCAGTGGGGAAAGTTCTTATGTAACTGTAAGCTCTTTCAAATGTTATCCACACAGATGCTCAAAAAAAACCCCAGACATCCAAGCCACAACTCTAGAAGCCAAATTCTAGAAATATGTATGCACATGTATGCTGCTAGAGTCTGCGAGGAATAAAACTTGAGTATTCAGACAACCAGATCAAGTTATGTCATGTAACCTTCCTGTTGTCAATATCACAAGTGTTCCATTGTTAGTGCTATCTATGTACCCACACAGAATACAATGCTAGAGAACAGGCAAGTAAAAACTTATAGTGGATTTCCAGTTAATTTATTAATAATTTATCTGCAGAGCTCTCTGTGACACTCCTGGTGTGGATCCCAAGCTAATAACGGAGGCCTGGGTTTACAATCACTATAGGTGGATTGTATGGAAATTGGCAGCCATGGAAGTATCTTTTCCACGTGAATTTGCTAATAGATGCCTGACACCAGAAACCGTGCTGTTGCAACTGAAATATAGGTACGTGTAGAGCAGTGGATCTGGAGTAGTGATGCTGTGTACTTTCTAGTTTGTATTACAGAAAAAAGAAAAATCTTTGCCTTGAGTTTACTGTTTATCAGAATACTCTTACTGTGAAACATAGACACAGCTGTATTAAAAATTTAATGTGTGTTAGTTCAAAACATTTATGCAACGTGTGCTTGGCTACAATGGTAGTTAATGGTGTAGATTGACTAAGCAATGGTTTGCCACAGATGTTTATAGGGAAATGCATTGTGATGGATTTCCTTCACTTTAACAAAGCTTCATGAATTCTTTTTGTAGGTATGATTTGGAAGTTGATAAAAGTAAGAGATCAGCAATCAAAAGAATAACAGAAAGAGATGATGCAGCAGGTAAAACACTTGTACTGTGTATTTCCAAAATCATATCGCTGAACACCGTTATATCTCCTAGCAGTAGCAATAAGAATGTGGAAAGTAAAAAAACAGCAGCAATAATTGAAGTTACTGATGGCTGGTATGGGATCAGAGCTCTTCTGGATCCACCTCTCAAAGCTTTCTTACATAGAAGAAGGCTTACCGTTGGTCAGAAGATCATAGTGCACGGAGCAGAACTTGTTGGCTCTCAAAATGGATGTACGCCACTGGAAGCCCCAGATTCCCTTATGTTAAAGGTAAAACAAAATATTAGTTCAGCTTGATTGGAGGAGACTGAACAATGTGACAGATGTCGATCAGTTGAGCAGCATTTTGTTGGGCTTTAAAAACGGATGAAGCTTGTTAAAGTTTAATAACTAGATTACTACACAAGGTAGCTATACCATTCAATAGGATTGGAAGACAAATTTATGATATAAAATTCTGCCATGTTTTGCTGCATGCTTTGACATTTGGATAAACATGAAGTTACAAAAAGTATTTATCCATCAGAGACAATATGGGTGTTGGAGGAAGAACAGGGGGAAGCAAACAAATTTCAAAAGGTGGGTTTGGGGTTTTCTTGACTTGTTTCAGGATTAAAGGCCTGAATGAGGTTTCAGTGTAAAAATTTTGCTCCTCTGATATAAAGCAATGGCTTCTCCTGTAGATGGTAATATCCTTGATAATTTTAATTCATTAAATTTTTAGGTCATGTTTAAAATGCATACTTAAGAATGAAAAGAAACCTTGAAATTAAGATGTGTAATAAGTTCAGGTAAAAAAGTAGGATATTCTTAGGGAGGTCAGTGTGAGAATAGTCTTTATAATGCATTGGATCTCTTTATGACCTATCACTGACAGTTTATCATTCAACATTTATCTTACTCAGATTTCAGCAAACAGCACTCGACGTGCACGATGGTACGCAAAACTAGGATTTCATCGGGATCCCAGACCTTTCCCTTTGCCTTTGTCATCGCTTTACAGTGAGGGTGGTGCAGTGGGGTGCATTGATGTAGTTATTCAAAGAACTTACCCTATTCAGGTATGGTTTAAGTATTTTATGAGTCTTAGAGGTTCTATGACGTGTAAATCCTATTAACCAATTGCTGTTTCTTGCCCAAAACCAGATAGAGACCTAAAAAACTATAAGAAAAGGCACTGCTGTATACAATGAGCGGGAGTGGTTCTTGTGTTCATGTATTTAGTATTTCAGGACTTGAGTATCCTGTTGTATGAAAAATTTGAGTCTGTGCTCAGTATCTTCAGCCTGGCTTTGCTTTCACCTCCAAACACCAGAAGCAATGTAATTTTGGTTCTGCGCTTGTTTTAAAGGCAAAAAAAGCATTGCTAGTTTTAACTCCCAATATCCATATATCCCTTCAAAGAACTTAAATATTTTCTTATCCTTTCTCAGCATATTTTACACCTGACATCAACAAATAGGGGTTGTTTTATTGCTGTGTTATAAAGTGTTGTGTAACTGTTGGCTAACATAGAATGAATTCTACAAAGGTAATGCTTGTATGTTTGGTTTGGGTCATTAGTTCAATGGAGGAAATTGCAGCACTTGCTATGCAACCTGTCTGACAGTGATAATGTTTATTTAGGTCCCAGAAAATGGGACTGTAACTGCATCACCGTAGATGGTTCCTAGAGTGGGGAGGAAAGTGGTGCTTTGTGTCTCACTGTATCAAGAGATTGGTGTGCTGATGTAGATTTTTCTTAAAACAGAGATTCTTGGTCAAGGGACTTGGGCTGTTCATCTCCTTTTACTTCAAGAGTCAAGAAGTGTAGGAAACTAGTAACCCTAATTAAAGGTGTCAAACTGTGACCAGTGGAAGAAATCAATGGCGTGCACTTAATGAGACAGGCAGAGTGTATTTAACCAACTTGCTGCCTCATAAGGATTAGCTCTTCAACCCTTCCCTCATCCTATTCTCACTATACTCTTCAGCTGCTTTTCTACACTAAATCTGAAGTTTACCTGAATCCTGTTGCTTAGCTAATTTCAGTCACTAAACCAGGAGTAACTAAATAATAATTAAACAAAGCCAACAACCACAAAAACCCACAACAAACTGCTGTCTATTGAATAAACAAACTGTTGTGTTCTGCTGAAGTCAGATACCTGCTACAGCCAGTGGACAGGAGAAGAAAGACAGTGCAACAAAGAGGCAGAAAAGGGACCACTTTAAGCACCAGTGAAGTCTTTGTTTGGCATACCTGCCTCTTCAAATCAGGCAAGCCTGTTGTGGGCAGAACTAGTCCTGTGGAATAAATTCAGGCAGGAAAAGTTTAAAAGCACCGGCAGAACATCAGAGTTCTTTTACAGTATCCAATACAGCATGTTAAAACAGAACACAGTTAATGTGGAAAGACAAATGGGGTATAATGCACACTGGGTACACTTTGAGACACTGACTTGGATGGTTTGTATCTTTGTGTATCCACCACTGTGATCCTGCTGTTTCCTGTGTTACATTACTCTAATATGTGTTAGTATAACCTATGGCTCCTTCAGCTGTTAAATTGTACGGATTTGACTACTTCATTCTGTCTGTGTATTTTTAAAGTGAAGATTTATGTTTCTGGTGTGGGGTTTTGCTTTTATCTATTATACTGAAATAACTGACTGCTTGTTTATTTTTTTGAAGAATCTTTTTGTATCAGGGAGTATAAGGAAGGTAAATGCGGGTTTTATGGGGTTGGGGTTTTTTTTAAGTCATCTTTGTTTGAATCTTTTTATTTCAGTGGATGGAAAAAACATCAGCTGGTTCATATGTGTTTCGTAACACCCGAGCTGAAGAAAGGGCAGCGGCCAGGCATGCAGAGGGTCAACAAAAGAAACTGGAAGCTCTGTTTGCAAAAATCCAAGCAGAATATGAACAGCGTGAAGGTAAAGGTTTAATTATTTCAGAGCATGTAATACAAGTGAAAAAAACTTTGTTTGCAGAAGAATTTAAAGAATCAGTCAAAAACAATAAAAGAAGCAGTGATAGCGTGCTGCTTCTGCTACTACTAGCAGTAGTTTCAGGTCTGCTCTTGTTGTCAATGCCACAACTGATTGCTGGTGGCTGCACTTTCATGAAGGTCACTGATGTACTAGAAACCCTTAGGTTTGACTCAGCTAAACTGGAGTGTGAGGGTATGAGGATTCTTTTCACACTGGTTACAGATTCCAGCTGCTTTGATACTCTGGGAGTTTTTGGGAGGAGTTTTTGTTTATTTTGCTTTGATGTTCCGGTACTTATTTTTCCAGATACAAGGTTCTGTCACTAATGGTAGCTTGGACAGTTCAAACTTCAAGGTGTCTTATAGACCTAGATGGCCTTCCATTTCCTTATGTCTGCCTTGTGACTCTGAGATGTTCTCTAACTGCTTTCTTAGAACTTGGATTCCTTCACAAGGAATAAGCAAATAAAGCCATATCACAAAAAACAAAACACCTTTCCCTCTCCCCACTCCATAAAAAGCCTCCACAACCCACCAGTGAATCAGATTTCTCTATAGCTTTTCACTGATACCAGACTTCCACATATCAGTCACCAAATAGTGTCATCTTTGACTGGTAAACTTGTCTATACTGGAGTATATGACACTGAAAAAATTCACAGAATCATTTAGGTTTAAAAAACCCTTTATGATCGAGTCCAACCAACTACCTCACTGTACCAAGCCCACAGCTAACCATGTCCTTGCGTTCCATATCTACATGACTTTTAAACATGTCCAGTGATAGTGATTCAACCCCCTCCCTGAGAAGCCAGTTCTAGTTCCTGATGACCATCTCAATAAAAAAGTTTCTCGTAATAATCTAACCTAAACTTCCCCTGGTACAACTTCATCACAGTGCTAACAGCAAAAAGAAGGCAGTAATAATTTAATGTAATGAAGTTAACTTGGCTTTTAGCTGGTGTCCTAAGAAGGATTTGGGTGCAGGCCTGTGGTCACCTGTTATTCCAGTTTCTGCTATCTTTGAGACTTTCTGCTGTGTGAGAGGAACTGACAGACATAGAGAAAATAGAGTCATGTATGGATTAAGTTTCATGGCAGCCGGTCAAGTTTCTGACCCTCTGCTAAGCACAGACACTTGATACTGGCTTCCACAAAGCTTGTCTAATACTCTAATGTATGTTGCATTTAAATTAATTAGATTTTTTTCTGCTTGTATTTTTCTCATCTATATTCACACAGGTATCAGCTCCTCTGTAAAAGGGTTTTGTTTTTAACTGGGCAAGGCCTGAGCACTACCATGCTTCTTCCATAATTTTCTTCTTTCACTCGTGAGCTGTGCAGGTTTGTACTCAACACAGCAGCTTTTTTTCAACAGAGAGAACCAACAGAACACCGAGATCCCGCATAATCACGAGGCAGCAGATCCATAATTTGCAAGATGGTGCAGAACTTTATGAAGCGATTCAGAATGCATCTGATCCTGCCTATATGGAGGTAACTGAAGATCCTGGGCTAATTTTTAAATGCTTATGGAGTAACTTACAATTCAGTGTCTCCTGCTAAAGTCAACCATAAAATCACTTTGCTTTATCTTGCGTGTAGGAAAACTAAATCCCTATCTCCCAAGTCTTC
The DNA here is from genome assembly GCA_013397515.1 of Upupa epops. Taxonomy (NCBI): domain Eukaryota; kingdom Metazoa; phylum Chordata; class Aves; order Bucerotiformes; family Upupidae; genus Upupa; species Upupa epops. The sequence continues at coordinate 52,894 of VZRI01007743.1, forward strand.
AGTTTCAGTTGCATGCTGGTCACCAAGTTCTTATCATTCCCTCTTCCAGTTCAACTACAACTTTTAAGTGTTTACACCTTTGTTAATGAAGATGTGGGTGATTAATCCTTGCCAGTTGCTAAAAATTAAATATGTGTCTTGCCCTTTGCAAGTCAGGGTCCTCAACTGTTACAAAGCCATACAATTTGCAACTGTATTTGATAAAATGTTCTGCATATCTGTGGTGCTGCATGTAAAGGCATCTGGGATCCTGAAGTCTTGGTCAGAAAGGAAATGCTCCTGATGCATTTTAGTGTAAATCACCATGTCAGCTCTGGGACAGCAGCCTGCTGAAGGATGCAACTCTTTTCCTACAGAACGTTTTTCCAATATTTGTTCTTGCATATAAAACAGGCAGGATGCCTGTTAATGGAATGTTCACCTTAATTATGATCTCTTAAACAGGTTTCTCAGTAATTATTACATAGAACCAGTGTGTAATGTAATTGACAACAGAGCAGCAACTGAGTACCAGACTGGTGACTCCTGTTTACCTCATTTCAAATTCTAGTTTGTTATCAGTTACACAGTAACTGCTTATAGCAGACAAACACTTAAAACAGAGTCTAACTAAAACTCGTGACTGGATTTTTTTAATTAATAAAAAATGTATTTTCTCTTGGTTATAGGGGTATCTCAGTGAAGATCAGTTAAGAACTCTGAATGCTCACAGGCAGTTGATGCATGATAAAAAACAGGCACAGATACAGGAAGAGTTCAAGAAGGCTTTAGAGTCAGCAGAACGGGAAGAAAACGGTTGTTCCAAAAGAGATGTGTCCCCTGTGTGGAAACTGCATGTGGTTGACTACAGCAAGCAAGAAAAACGTAAAGGTTAGTACTTGGAAAATTGCAAGTCATTTCTACAAAAACTGGCCAGCACAGCAGATTGGATTGGAGTGTTTCCCCACGCTATTCTAGCTCACTTTAATATTAAGAGTTTCATTTCGTTTGTGGTTCAGGACTTTTGAGTAAGAGGGAAGGTTGTGGATCTGTTGTTTAAAAGCCTTCAAATCAGTATTGCCCAACTAACTTATCCTAATCTGGTGTTGTTAGGAGTGATGCTGAGTATCTGGCGTCCATTGTTGGATGTTTGTTCACTGTTAAAGGAGGGCAGTCGGTACAGAATCTATCAGCTGTCACCATCACAGTCCAAAGGAAGATCAGAGTCAACAATCATACAGTTAACAGCCACGAAGAAAACTCAGTATCTACAACTATCAGTAAGTGCTTTCAGTGCATGAAGTGTTATATGAAGTTTAAAATGTAACACAGTCTGTATAAATGAGCTGTAAATAAACAACTTCTGTTTCTTCAGGTGTCACACAAGATGCTGGCACAAGTTTTCTTTCCAAGAAAGGCTCTAAAATTCACCAGTTTGTTGGATCCTTCTTTTCAGCCACCATGTGCTGAAGTCGATTTAGTGGGAGTTGTAGTTTCTGTTAGCAGAACAGGTATGTTGGGCACCACGTGTCCTCCCATTGATTGCGCGCTAAATATTATTTCAGAAGTGAAAATTTCATTGGTGCAGTGCACCTTCTCAGGCCTGTGAAAAGCTGTTAATGCAGCCCATCAGTGCCAACGTATGTGCTGGTGATTAGTTCTGCATTCCTACAGAAAAACTGACTCGACTTAGTGGCGCAGAAAGGACTCTGTAAGGAAGGATCTAAGCTCAAGAGAAGCTTTTCTTTATCTTTTTCTATAACTTGTGTTTCTAAGTTCTTCTCTGTGTGTACAGCAGATGCAGAAGTATGTGAGCTCCTCCTTCTGCATATAGTGTCGTGGAATGAATGGAGCCAGGCACTGGAGCTCCTGGGTACTGGCAGATGGGTAATTAAAAAAAGGAGAGCACTGTAGGAGTATGGCCCTTTAAACACTGGAACACAGACTTTGAGTTCCATCCTGTACTAAGCAAGGCGATCATGTAGGTTATGAAAGAAGGATGAGCATCTGTTATTGTGCAGGCAGGCTGCCATGTTACATTTCTCAAATGTCTTTCAAGATGTGTGTGACTTTTATAGACATGCACTGCAGTCATCAACCTTAAGGTTTAATTTAGACTTTTTTCTTGCTTTAAGGTTTCACTACAATGGTCTACTTATCCGATGAAAGCTATAATTTAGTGGCAGTAAAGATCTGTACAGATATCAGACACTTGGCTATTGAAGACATCATTGTACGCTGCACGTTCATTTCTGCAAGCAACCTTCAGTGGCAGTCTGAATTCAGATCAGACATTCCAACCCTGTCAGCTGGGGATCTGTCTGTGTTCTCAGCAAGTCCAAAGGAGAAGTATCTTCAAGAGAAGATTCAGGAACTGCGAAGTACCATAGAGGTAAATCTGTGGACTCCTAATGATTCATTTTAGTTACTGCCATGTTATTTTTTCAATCAGAAAAATTGTTAGTACTAAAAATCTTTAAAACAAGTAACACACAGATAGCTGTATTTGAGAGGATTTTGTGGGAAATGGAGAACAGCATTAATGAACTTCTCCTGGAGGGCTCTAAGTGTCATCTGTTGAATACTTATTTATTCATTCATTCAGATTTGGCTTAAGCAGCATTTTCTTTAAGGTGTGCACAGGGTCTTCTCTGGCTGGCAAAAAAAATACTGTGCCCACCATTAGGGGATGTTCTGTTCTGTGACTTGGTCTAGGTGATCCTGCTGTGGCAGGGGGATTGGACTAGATGATCTTTCAAGGTCCATTCTGATCCCTGATGATTCTATGAATTTGCCACAGACAGTTTGGCTCTAGCCTTTTAGAGGTTGAAATGTACTGTCTTGCTGAGCTGAACATATTCTATATTGGATTGTTGATTTAATTTTGTATAACTGTTTAAATTTTCTAGCTCTGTTCCATCGCGTGTCTTGATCTTGCAGTCTCAAGTTTTATTGAAAAATAAGTTTAAATACAAAAGGATTCTTTTGTTAACAATGAAAGAATAGTATGACGTTTCCTTCCACTCTCCTAAATTGTTTTGATATAAACTGAAACTTTCATGGGGTTAGGATAAGAAAACAAAATTGTAAATACTTTGAACTAAACCAATTTGAAACTCAACTGTTCTGCATTATAAACTGTTCTACTTTATAGAAGGTGGCCTCCTTTTGCTCTGATGCAGAAAATAAATTGATGAATTTGCTACGAAGAAATCTCCCGCTTACCCCTAGTTTAACTAAAAGATGTGGTGTGGAATTCCTCTCTCCCTCCTGCAGTGCAGATCTTTATGCTGAGGATAAAAGTTTGGTAAGTTTCTGGTGATGGACATTGTGTATATCCAAAACCTAATTTTATACTGAGAACTGTAGTGAATGGTCTTGTTTCTCAGTCCTTCCATGCCTACTCTGCAGGGCAGTGCAAGCTGACAGGAAGCTTTCTCTGTGTGTGGGTTTAGCCTTACTCCCCAGGACGAGCCATGAGACTGTTCTTCCTCCAAGCAGTATATGACAACCTCCCCTTGTGGCCTGTGCTTCCACAGCATACTTTACATATTCTGAATCTTATATGAGTAAAATGAATCATCCTTTCCCTATAGATCATGTATTGCTTCCCGAGGCCCATTGTGAAGACTGTCTGACAGGAAAAGTCTTGATCTGTACATTTTTCTTTCATGGCTTTCTGCAGGGCCTTTCTTTGACCTCCTGGTCATCTTTCTGTAGATACTGTTCAGTGTTTCTAGAAGGATAGAGGTATCACCTAGTAATGTTTATGGTTTATAGCAGTCTGGACAAAAATTGAGTACTCAAATCTTGAGTACTCAAGATTCCCATGAAGCCTGCTGGTGGCAGGTTGTTCCTTGTGTGGAGTACTGAGTGCAGACAGAACAATTTTTTTACTACTGCTAGTTGCAAGCGAGGTGGAAACACCTCTGTGTGAGAGCAGATCCTGGGGACTACATTTAGGCTTATTAGGAACCCTTTCCCATTTCACAGCAACCACTGATGTTTACATCTGAAGGTTTAGTTTATACCCATCACACAGAAGGTGTTCTCACACCACGTCTCTACAGCATCTGTCTTTTGGGTGTTATCTTCAAAGTTTTTATCTAGATTCTGTCCTTTTTTTCTTCAAGTTTTTTTTCTTCATTTTTCCCCTATTTAACGACCTGTTGAGGGTCTATCCAGTGTGGCAGGAGGCAACTCCTTTCTGTGAGTGCAATGGTTTCTTGTATCTGGCACAGAAAAATTCCCGTGTGTGCAGCTGAGCTGTCAGAATGTCTAGCAGCTGTCTTAATGTGTATTTAAATGGTGATTTATTGAGGATCAGTAACTGAAACAATACTAGTCACTAGCAGAAGGTATCAGCCCAAAGTTAAGTTGGATGTGAGTGCTGGGAGAGCATTTTTGTTTTGAGGATTTTTTTCCTGTTGTGTGTAATTGAGGAATCCAGTGATGCAGGTCTTTGCATTCAGTGTAAAACGTAACCTCTTTTTTAACTAGATCGCCTCTAGAATGGAAATAAAGCACCCAAACCCTTTGTCAACTAGCACACCAAATATGAAATTTATCACACGAACATCACCAAAAACACTTTCATCCTCTACAATTAATGAAGATGATCCCAAAAACAGCAAAAAGAGAAAAGCTATGGACTTCCTCAGCTGCATACCTGTCCCTTCACCACTGACACCGCTGTGTTCAACCATTTCTCCATCTTTAAAAAAGGCATTTCAGCCTCCACGAAGGTTGGGCTTACAGCAGAGCAAGTTATCGAAAGAAACAAACGGGAATCTTGGCTGTGTCACCGCCTGCAGAAAACTGAGAGAAACTGTCCATCTTCCTGAGAATGATTTGGTGGCTGATGAGGAACTTGCAATGATTAATACACAAGCACTCATGAATAATTTACCAGAAGAAAAGAAGATTCATTACATAAATGAAAACAGCACTATAATAGCCACTAATTTATCTGACAGTCTTTCACAACAAAAGTAGTTCCAGCTCTACAGGAGAAGCAAATAACTCATCAAGAAGTAGTTTTGAAGTAGCTGAAGCTCTTCAGGACACAAAGAAACCCAAGGACTTGTTTACCAGCCCACAACATCTCAAAGACAAAACCCCTGGCAATGCTCCTAGAGGCATTTGTACATTACTGTATATATTTAAAGTGGGGATTATTTTTACTCTTTGTACATTCAGTTGATTGTCCTTAATAAAGCTCGGTATTACAGAAACAGCCTCATGAAATGACACATACAAAATTATGTGGAGTTGAGTAATTTTAAATTTCACATGCGTCCCCCAGGACAGTCTGCCTAATAAGCAGTGGCCATTGGCCTCAGCCCATTGCCCCAACCTGTCCAAATCGCTCTGCAGTGCCTCCCTACCCTCAAGCAGATTGACACTGCTGCTTAATTTTGTGTCATCTACAAATTCACTGAGGTTGCATTCCATCCCCTCATCCAGGTCTTTGATAAAGATGTTAAACAAGACTAGTCCAAAAACTGAGCCCCAAGGGACACTTCTTGTGACCAGTTGCCACAACTCTCTAGGCTTGGCCATCTGGCCAGTTTTTAAACCAGTGAGGAGTCCCCACCTGTCTAAGCCATGAGCTGCCATCTCCTCCAGCAGAATGCTGTGGGAAACGGTGTTAAGTGCCTTACTGAAGTCCAGGTTGACACCACCCGCTGCTTTTCCCTCATTCGCAAGGCAGGTCATGGAGCAGGAGGGTGGTGGTTCAACAGCAGCCCTGGCCCTAGGCCTGAGGAAAGGCAGGCTGTGCTGCCCCTGCTGCAGGTTGGCAGTGGCTGATGTCAGGGCTGTGAAGATTTTCCCACAGAGGCTGTGGCAGGAAAAGACTAGGAAGGAGCATCCTGCCATGTTGGTCTGTGTCACCCAGGGACCATGATGGGGCAGTGGGCTGGAAGCAGCCATGGGGTCCCCCACCACTCAAATGAGTTCTTCAGTCCCTGCACTTATTAGCATGGTGAGGGCTCCCCCCAGGCTGCGGTCCAGCCCTGTGTCCAGCAGCTGTGGGATTTTTCAAAGTCATGGCCTCCTTAAGGACTGGTACCTTTGCTCCTTTGTGCTGACCTTCACAGGCTCCAGTCAGGACTCTGCCCACCACTGACTTCACTGTGTTACACAGGAGCTGTCAGAGAGCGCTTCCCCTCCTAAGTTCATGTGCTATACAGAGCTGGGCTGCAGCTCTCAAATACACTCATTCACAGAGGCACTGATCGCTTGAGCCTGGGAGGGTTTTTGCCCTGAGGTGAGGGGAGTTTTCTTGTGAAACTTCTTACAGGTCATGCCAGCCCCTACCGCCTCTACCAAAACTCCACCAGGCTCAAACTACAATTGGTCAAATGAAGGATTATGTTTCAGAATTGAGGCTACCAGCTCCTCAGCACCCATTTGGGGTCCTGTGCCATTCACCTGGCTCAAGTGCTATGAGCTGGGGTGGCTCCTTTCATCAAGCTGGACAGTGTAGCAGGACTAATGAACAGCTTGTCACTTGTTCTGGAAACCTTTATGCTTTTTTGCCCAGAAACCACAAGTTTATTTAGCCCTCTTACACTTCCTGTCCGCTGAACTGCCAGATGAACAGCAGCTATCCCTATGTTTCTTAATTTCCAGTGTGGGCTCTTCCCCATGTCCTGCTGTAAAACAAGTTGCTGCAGTCCTGATCTATAAGCACTGTCCAATAACCCACACCCACTAACAGAAACAAATGCCATCACAAATGCAAAGTTTAAAAGGCATTCAGAAGGCTTCCTGATGATTTATATAATCAGAAAATTTGGCAACATGGCTTTTTAGCCACTGCAGGATTCCTTTGTTTCACTCCTCCATCAGGCAGCAGCTTCTTGGCACTTGCTGGCAGAAGGAACTGATTTCTCCACTAACAACAGTATTTTCTTTCTTCCTTAAATTATTGGTTTGTGCTTCCTTAGTTTAGGTGTCTGGTAGCCTTATGCTTCAGCTGTTGCAAGCTGCTTCAGCAGACCTGTTTCTATTAGAGGGCAACAAACACAAGCTTAACATCAATGTTTCCTTTTAGGAGCCTCCCTACAAGGCTGTGTCTCAGGCTCACTCGAACTCCTGGGTCTTGTCTGTTTGGTGAGTTGAAGTGTTTAGCTTCCAGGCTGGAGAAGCTGTTTGACTATGACAGAGGTAAGGTAAGGTAATACCAACATGACAACAGACAGCAGAGGTGTAGATAAGGAACAGCACCAAATCTTGCTACAACCTGTCAGAGCCACCATCTTCACCATTCATTTTGCCTCTCTCAAAGCCAGCAGTAATGTGCTAGGTGAGATGGAGTGGGAATCGGAATCACAGAACAGCAGGGGAAGAAAGGGACCTCAAAAGATCACAGAAACATAGAATCAATAGAGGTCAGAAGGGACCTTGAAAGATCATCCAGTCCAATCCCCCTGCCACAGCAGAATCACCCCGACCAAGTCCAGGCAAGTTTCAAACATCTCCAGAAAAGGAGACTCCACCCTCCCGGCCAGCCCCCTCCAGTGCCCCGTCACACTCAATGGGAAGAA
>VZRI01007747.1:0-45073 GCA_013397515.1 Upupa epops
CTCAGTCTCCCTCTCGTTAGCCCAGCCTGTTGTTTCCAACACAGACCATGGGCCTCCTCAGATGTTTCTTCCCGCAGTCTCTGATTCTCCTTGAAGAAACAGAGGTCGAGTGGAATACAGATAAAAAGCCTGATTTTGGAAAATCCCTGATTGGGTTGGGTTTGGAGGGAGCTCAGTGATCATCCATCCCCAACCCCTGCCATGGGCAGCGACACCTCTTACCAGACCAGGGTACCCAGAGTCCCGGCCGCCTCAGCAGCCACACAGGGAAGAACTTCCTACTTATAGCAAATCTAAATCTTTCCTCTTTCAGTTTAAAGCCATTACCCCCTGTCCTAACACCACAAGCCCCTGTCACGAGTCCCTCCCCAGCTTTCTTGGAAGGTTCCTTCAGATACTGGAATGTCACACCAAGGTCCCCCCNTGAGGAGGAACAAGTGACAGTGATGAGGCTTCATGGGGGTCCAGGGATGTCTAGGCAGGACCCTGACCTGTCCTCACAACACACAGGGTTTTCTCTGTGGGACCTGTCCATCTCAGTCTCCCTCTCGTTAGCCCAGCCTGTTGTTTCCAACACAGACCATGGGCCTCCTCAGATGTTTCTTCCCGCAGTCTCTGATTCTCCTTGAAGAAACANCAGGGCCTTCTGTTTTCCAGCCTGTACAACCTCAATTCTCTCAGCCTGTCCCCAGAGCAGAGGGCTTCTAGCCCTCAGATCATCTTCATGGCCTCCTCTGGACTCACTCCAACAGCTCCATGTCCTTCTTGTGATGCAGAATCAAGAGCTGTTGATAACTCCTGCACCTTTTGTCCATCTAGTACCACAGGACATGTCTGTTCTCAGCTGCTCCTTCCATCTCCTCACATTTTTAAAATTCATTGGTTCCCAAAACTGCCCCATTAGCCTAAGCCTGCTGGGTCCACTGCCCCCAGGGGTCCCTGCTGGAAACCAGGGACTGGAGTGACATTTCCAGAACTCTCAGCCCTCCCTCCCATTCTGCTGGCCTTACACTACCAGGTGCAGAAGCATGGTGGGGGAGTTTGCTGCTCTCCTTTCTCTTCCACTTAGCATTCTGCCTCTTGAAAAGCTTTCAGAATCAGTCTGGTAAAGAGGAAGAAAAAAATCCCACTGGTGCCTGGCCTGTGGTCCATGCCTATGGGCACAGAGGCAAACCAAACCTTACTGCTGTATTTTTGGAACTTGCTCTAGCAATTGATGTTTTCTACTTCAACCACATTCAATTTTAGGAACAAGTGACTTTGAATTGTGAGGAGCTCCAGTCTCTCCTGGCTGCTCTTATGGCCTCTCATTTGGTGATGGAGCTCCTGGTGCTGCACCCAGCTGCCCAGGATAGCAGCTGAGACATTGTGCCAGCGCAGGAAGATGCAGTTTAGGCAGGCGCTGGAGCCTCAGGCCTGGTGCGTGGCTGCTGTCCTGCCCAATGCTGACAGCCCGTGGAAACCACCCTGCAGAGCAGCAGAGGCTTCAGCTCCACGTGCTGGGGACCGGTTGGGTTTGTAGCTGTGCTGGGGAGTGCCGCAGTGTTTGCCAAAGAGCGGGAGCCCTGTCTTTGAGGGGAAGCCAAACGCGTCTTCCCTGCACACATCAAAGGGGAAACCTCCGTGCTCCTCTCCAGGCAGCACCCTCTCGGCTGGAAACTCTCAAGGCTGTCTTGGCCCCAGGTGTGGGCTGGGCTGGGCTGGGTCCCCCCACGCATGCTCCTCAGGAACCCTGCTGAACCGCAACAAGGCTCCCCTGTCTTATTAAGAATCATCTCTTCTGCTTTGCTTACATCGTCCTGGGGCAAAAAAGGAGAAGGAAGAACCACCCTTGCAGAGGGATGGGGTGAGATGATTGGAAATGCTCTTCCACACCTGCTTGGGACCCCTGAGGGGCTATGAAACATCACCACCCTGAGAGCAAGAGGAGTGAAAGTAAGGAGCAGAATTAAAAGTGAGCCCTTCATGCCATCAGGAACAAACGTGGGGCTGCTCACTTCCCAGCACAACTGCACTCCTCTTTTCTCCTTTCTGACTAGCTCTGCAGGAGGAACCTCCTATCATGGTATGGATGTTATGCTTCAGACACAATCGTCTCTTCTTACCCTTCTCCCAGCTACAAGCACAGACCACTTGCTGTGGGGTCCTGCTCTGACACCACTCCCTCCATGCCTGCCCGAGGCTCTTCACAACCATTGTGTGGCCAAAGGTGAGGAGGACTAACCCCAATTCCTGACCTAATGCCATTAGAGCTCTCTAAGCCCTTCAGGATGGATATTTTCTGCTCTTAATCTCCCCTCCCACCTCTGAGCTGGGAGAGGTAACTGGGTAAATTGCCACACGCATCTGGTCCTACAGGATCACTGTCTCCAACAGGGCTGGGGTCTCATGGCATTCAACAGTCCCACGCAGGCTCCTCATGCTGCCGAGGGCCAGAAAGGGCTGCTAGAGACCCTGGTGGGACACAAGGAGAGCTCCCCCAAACCCCCAGTGCAGCTCTCTGAAGAAAGCAAAGCAATCGTGAATCTGTTGCAGGACGTGAATCACAGACTGGGGTGAGTTGGAACGGACCTTAAGGATCATCCAGCCTCAACCCCCTGCCATGGGCAGCGACACCTCTCACCAGACCAGGTTGCCCAGAACCCCATGCAACCTGGCCTTGGATGCTGCCAGGGATGGAGCAGCCACAGACTCCCTGGGCAACCTGTTCCATTGATGATGAGCCATGCCTTTTCTCCCCCTCTCTCCTGGTGCTTTTCCACCCTTGGTAACCAGCTCCCAAGAGCCCAGCCCAGCCCACACCAGCCCAGGCATCGATCCCCATCAGTGCCTCTAAGTGCTACTGTAAAGCAGGGAACAATAATCACACAAAGAACACAGTGGCCAGCACAGCGGTCGTTGCCTCCTCCTTGAACCACAACTTCAAGACCACCTCCTGGAGCACATCAGACAGAATCCCTGAATGGTTTGAGTTGGAAGTGACCTTTAAAGACCATAGAATCCTTAAAGTTGGAAAAGACCTCTAAGATCATTAAGTCCAACCATCAGCCCCACCAACCCACATCCCAAAGTGCCACATCTACATGTTTATTTCACCCCTCCAGCTAGAGGGGCTCCACCACTGCTCCAGGCAGCCTGTTCATCTAGTTCCAACCCCCTGCCATGGGCAGGGACACCTTCCACTAGACCACACTGCTCAAATCCCCATCCAACCTGGCCTCCTGTTCTGCTTCGAGCAGGCAGCACTTACCCACGAGTCCCGCGCCCAGGAATGGTGATGAAGATATGCTGTTGTGAGCCGGCAGGTCCCTGTGCTCGCCATAGTGGGGCCCTTCGCCATAGCTCTGCTGGAGTAACACAGGAGAGTTACTGCTGAGTGTGTGGTGACACCAAATCCAAGTGCAAAGCTGTTGAAGCTCAGTCTCTTTCAGAGGAAGGGTGAAGGACAAAGATTTCTCAAAAAAAGGGTACAGATATGATCGTATCCTCACAGTGAAGGGGAACAGGGCAGTGCAGCCCCGAGGCTGCAGCACTGGGAAGGGATATGGCACCAAATCAGAGGCATACAGGGGGTCTGCCTCATGCTGACAGCTCTGCAGCACCCACCAGGCAAGAGACTGGCAGTTCCTCCCAGAGCTGGGGGGTACAAGGCCTATCAGACAGAAAAATGACACCAGGGCACCTGCTTGGTCACTGACTGAAGGAAAGGTAAAGGTGCCACTGCAAAATGAATCACACAAACCCATCAAACAGGAGCTTCTGCTAAAATAGCACCATTGCCATTAACATCTTTCCTTCCCTTCTCAGGCCCCACTTACACACTGCTGCAGCCTCAATACCCTCTCTATGAAACCTTCCCATGGTCCCCATCCTCAACGAAGTCACCCTGGCTGACTGAAGTGGTGGACTGTTCCCAAAGCAAAGTCCCATTTGGCTCCTTGGACTCCCAAAGCTGTTCATGGTGGACACCCAGTCGAGCTTTGCCAAAACCCACCAGATGAGATTCCTCACCCCCATTTTGGGACCTCTCCTACCCCAGGAGCCATGAGCCCTGCTCCTCACATGCCAAAGCAGAGTGGCCACAGGGAGCTTACGAGGAGTGCTGACCCTGGGGAGATGACTGGAGGAGAAACTTTCTCCAGGGGGACTTTAAGGCAGCAAAGCTTGGGGAGACAGAGATTGGGGAAGGGGCCCTCCCCCTCCCATCATCCCCTCAGGGTTAACAGAACCAGAACCAACGTCCAAAACGGGGCAAGAAAAGCTGTTCCAGGGTTAGAGCCAGGCTGCCCAACCCCATGTGTGGACAAACCATGGTGAAGCCCCCGTTTATTTTGGTTGGAGCTTAGTGTTTGTGCTTCATCCTTACCCTGCCTTGCTCAAACGTGGAGCTGTTTTGATCTCCTGTTCCCCAGGAACCTGATCCCGGTCTTTCATCCAAACCTGCCGAAAAACAGGAAGAACAAAGGTTACTCTTGCTTTATCAGCAAAGCCTCAAAGGTGTTCTCGCAAAATTAACTCTTCCTTCTACAAACAAACCAATATTTTCATTAATAAGCCACTTCCACTTGGCATGACCGACCCTCCCCTCTCCCTGCTCACCTTCCCACTCCAACTGGGAGTTCATTCCACAACTTCAAAGCAAATCCCACCCCAGCCTGGAAAAGCTTCAAACCACGGGACAGAGGTAAGGAGAGAAATGAGTACTTCTACTCTCTTTATCCTTGAGAGCCCCCACGAACCTCTTCTGTACTCATGCCCTGCACTTTGCACTGGTGAGACCACACCTTGAGTACTGGGTCCATTTTGGGCACCACAGGATCAGAAGGACATTGAGGGGCTGGAGCGGGGTCAGAGAAGGGCAGTGAGGCTGGGGAGAGGGCTGGAGAGCAGGCTCTGTGAGGAGCGGCTGAGGGAACGGGGGTTGTTTAGTCTAGAGAAGAGGAGGTGGAGAAGAGACCTTAGTGCTCTCTACAGCTACCTCAAAGGAGGTTGTAGTGAGGCTGGTGCTGGTCTCTTCTCCCAAATTCCTGATAATAGAACAAGGGGAAATGGCCTCAAGTTGCATCAGGGGAGGTTTAGATTGGATCTTAGGAAGAAGTTCTTTCCTGAGAGAGTGGTTGGGCAGTGGACCAGGCTGCCCAGGAAGGGGGTGGAGTCACCATCCATGGAGGGGTTTAAAAGGTGAGTAGCTAGAGCACCTGAGGCCATGGTCTAGGGGTTGGGGAGATGTTGGGATGAGGCCTGGACTTGATGATCCTGGAAGTCCTTTCCAACCATGAGGATTCTATAATTCTATGATTTTTCTCCCCACAGATAGATGGTGAAGAAGACTCTGAATTCCAAACTCATTGCCCCCATCTCAATGCTCCAGGAGGTCTTGTTTGCTGCCCATGGTCATAGAGCAAACTCTGCTCTTAACTGCATCTCAGCAGATTGAAAAAGCTTCAGCTGGGAATTGCTGGGAGTAGTGTTACCTGTGGCTCAGTCTCCCCTGTTCTAGGGCATCTGTCACCCCACTGGTCCCACCAAGGAAGATAAGCAATCAATAGTGGGCCTTGCAGGGCTCTGTCCATCCTATCCATCTTATTTTAGCCCTCCCAAGCATATCCTTGGCAAAGGGTTTCTAATCCAAAACAGCAAATGACCAAGCAGGAGGGTTGCAGTGAGAAATCATCTCCTTTTATCCTCTGCCAGGTCTACCCAGGCTGCACCTCTTAGGCTCCTAGCACACCAGGTACCCAGGGAGGTGGGGAATGTCCATGGGAACAAAACAGCCCCTGAGGAGTCACATCAGCAAAGCTCCCGCAGTTGGAGCTGCTCCACAACTGCTCAGAATAAACCTTTCCTGACAGCCAAGCCTCCATGGGCAGCTGCATTTGCGTCCATGCAGTTCCAGGGACTGGAGAGGGGCTGGGAACAGTAGGGTCATCGCTCTGCCCCGGAGCCAGGGAGAAATCCTGGATCTGCAAGAGGCTGAGCAGATGGATGGTGTCAGCCAGAGCCACCGCTCTGCCTCATCCCACAGAAACCCCAGTGCCCATACGGGAGGCTACAGGGGTACAACTGTCATAGGGTGGTATGAGAAGCCTGTTGTAGAGGCTCCTGACAGTGTCCAGCATCACCCCAGTGCCACTCCCAGTGCCAGCAGCATTCCAAAGACCCCATCTGCACCTACCGATAGCAAAGCCCCAAGAGCTGAGGTGCCAGCAGGGAGTGCAGGAGATGTTCTCTAGGAGCAGAGACCCACACGCAGCAGCAGTGCAGGGCCAGAGCTGCATGTGGGTGCAAGGACAGGGGCCGGGGCACAGGGCATGCTCCAGTTTTGCTTTAGCAGAGCTGATTATTATGGCAAACACGGCTGTATTTGTCTCCTCCGCTCCCCTCACTGTTCATTTAACCAGAAACTTCTTTCAAATTACATCCTTCTATTTCTGTGCCTTTGTGTTAATCATTTCCCCAGAGAATTGGTGTTTAATTGCTGTCTAATTTGCATAATTATGCATATTAATCTATACATCTAATGAATATTCATACTTCTCATTTAGATTTTGTTTTCTAATCAAAAATTTCCAATGTGATTACTGTGCAGAGCAGGGATAAGCCTCTAATAATACCTTGGATACTAGGGAGAATTACTGCCAATTCTCCCACCTCCTACTTCCTAGAATAAACTTTTGCTTTGCTAATGTGTTTTTCTAAAGCAATTCATCTGCACACGCTGCAAACACCAACGGCGAGCAGGAGCCTCAAACGCTCCTTCAATTCATTCTGCTTTCACGGGTGTTTTTAAAGCAATCCAACGGGCAGAGTGAAGACTCCAGCAGTAGCCTCAGACATCCTGAGTGAACTCGACGGCCCTGGCAAACTCATCCCTCGGTACTGAGAACCACAGCACCCACAGGCACCTCAGAAGTCCTAGAAGCAGTGGCCAAGTAAGTCAAGGGGCTTGGGTCCCAATCGCCACACTTACATTCACACCACACAGGGTGGGAGTGTGCAGATGCTGGCTCTCGCACAGAGCCACCCAGTCCCATCACTAACCCACCCAACAGCAGAGAAACATCGCTAGGAGACGATGAGGGCTCTGGAGGGAATTCAGGTGCTTGGAAGCCCAGGATGATTTTTTTTCTCCAAATTATTGAACAACCACTGCCAGGCCTCCCCATGGAAGGAGGAAAGAGGGCCAGCTTCGGCACAGGTGACAAAACCTGAGGCCAAGAGGATCATGTGTTCCCTAGATACAGAGAAACCCTCTACACAAGCTGCTTCCAACACCACAGTGCCCCAAAGGAGAGTCAAAGCACAGTGGGTGCTCTGACAGCCGACAGGCAGCACAGAAGCTGTGGAGGATGAGATGCTCTCCTGGCCAAGGAACCTGTGTCAGCACCTCCCCAACCCCAGTGCCACCCTGGGGACAAGCACTAACCCTCAACCTCTAGTCGAGTAGGAGCCAGGAGGAAATCTCTGATCCCATTCCATTAGCTGTTTCACACAGCCGGCTACAGCTGGGTCCAGACCCTGCAAACCAGCCCCCTGAGGAACCCAGAAGGCATTTTTCTCCCGGAGCTCATGTGGCTGTACGACTGCCAAGGTGAAGCCAGGTTATTGCTCTGCCCTCCGCACCACAAAGAAAGTAGCTCCAGAGGCCACCACTTCCCAGTGTTTCCCGGGGCCAGTCCACTGCCCACAGGATAAAAGGGTCTCACACGTTCCCTCATCTGCAGTCACCGACCAGCAGGGAAAGTGACGGCAGAGACCCCCAGTTTCACCCCCACGGGTGTTGTAAGGATTCAGGGATTGCTGGGATGCAGCCAGGAAGGAACAGCCTGCCCGCTTTCGGCTTCTGGCTTCTGTCCTACATTTGGTGCCAACCTGCTTGTCCCTCCCTTTGGATCCAAATTAAGGATCTAAAATTTGGCAGTGAACACCCTCTGCCAACCCTGCAAAACCCAAAGTTTGGCCAAAGGCCTCTGGAAAGGCTTCCATCAGCAGAGCTTTGCTCCACTCACACCATAAATTCCTGAAGACAGAGCCACCACCCAATGCAGTCATGCTTTCCCCAGCCTTCCCCCACTGCCATGGCCATCCCATGGGCGCTGCTTGGCAACAAGGAGCCACGCTCAACCTAGCTGAAGGACGAGGAAGGAGCAGAAGATGAAGAAACCTCAGGCTAGGGGGTCATTGCTCAGGGATCCCCATTCCCAGGGCTCTCCCTGAATTCTCACCCAAGGGCATTCAAGCATCCACCTAGTCCCTCTGGTCCCTAGTGAGGCTGTGTGCCCAGGGGACAGTGAGAAGCACCTCGGGACATCTGGCAACTTCTTTCTTGCCTATGGGAGGTGCTCATCTGCTGCTGGGCTCCCCTCAGTGAGACTGAGATTGCAGACTCACAGAATGGTTTGGGTTGGAAGGGGCCCCAAAGACCAACCAGTGCCAACCCCCTGCCATGGGCAGGGACACTTCTCACTAGACCAGGGTGCCCAGTGCCCCATGCGTTGGACACTACCAGGAATGGAGCAGCCCCAATCTCCCTGGACAACGTGTACCAGGGCCTCAGCACATTCACAGGGAGGGATTTCTTCCTTATTTCCAATCTAAATCTCCCTCTTTCAGTTTGAACCCAGCTCCCTTGTCCTATCACTACAGTCCCTCAGAAAACGCCCCTCTCCAGCTTTCTGCTGCACCCAGCCCCTGCAAGGCCCTCGAAGCAGCTCTGTGAAATTCTGCTCCCCCACCCCGTCCCCTGCCCCTCGCTCTGCCTCCCTTCCCGCAGTGAGAAATAAATCCCACAGGTCCAAGTGTCCAACCGAGCTGGTGTCAGATCTCACGCGGCAGGGACTGCATTACGCTTGCTCGTGCACATGAGCTCCATGCTGGAGTATCTGGCTCTGAAGCACTCGGCTTTGCAGCGTTGGCAACACTCTCCTGGTGCCAGGCGTGAGTGCAGCTCTGGAGATGCCCGCATGTGCCCACAGCCACAGGAAACCAACTTGCATTTTCAAATAAGCCCCCTTTTTGCAGGTAACCAAGCGAAGGCAAAGTCCCTGCTTCAGAAGAGACAGAAATAGGAGCTGCCTCCTTTCTCTCTCCATTAATACAGTTATTAAAGAGCGCTCAGATTAATTGTGCATTTTAATAACCCCCATCATGAATATTCATAGCACATTTCTCGCTCGTGTTCTAATTAAAACACACTAATAGAATAAGATGTAGCTGTCAGACAGGAGTTCGGGGGGTTCTTCCCCCTACGATTTGGTGCTGCAGCTTGGAAGAGCTGACAGACAGGACCTGTCCTAAGCCCTCAGCATGGGTAAAAGGAATTTGTCCACATTAAGTCTCTGCAAAAAACATCCATCATCTCCTAATGAGCCACAGGGAAAGGCCACAGGAAAGCTACTGGCGACACAGGGCACCCAGGAGGAATAAACTCACTTTGAACACAGGAAGAGCATTTGGGAGCAGAGAGGAACTATTTCTGTCCCATCCCCGCATCCCAGTAGCCTCTTATGGTCCCTGATCTGTGGCTTCCAGCCTTCACACACCAGTTTGCTGGAGCTCAAAACACTGTATCAAGAGATGCTGCTCTGGTTTCCACTGGATCCAGCCGTGAGCCCCAAGTGGTTCTGCAGATGGAAACCCCCATCTGAGCCCCAGGACAAGGCTCAGGAAGGAGGGAGCATGGCAATGGTGCCAGCCCAGCTCTGCCCACCCTGAGATGGCCAAGAAGGGCTCCCCAGCGCTGTGGCCTTTGTGTTCAGGCCAAGGTCTTTCCAAAGTTGTTCAGTCCCTGGTGATTTGCCAACACAGCCTGGGAGGTGGCCCCAGGGAACAGGCAAGGTGGCAGAGCAGGACATTTTGCTCCTGACATCACTCAGACACTGTCTGCACCGTAAGATGTAGTCTCTGTTCCTAACTGCTGCGCTAAGGGGTACCTGGAGGAGACAGTGTACTGCTGCAAAGATGAAATGACTTGAAGGCACCTAGTTTTCAGTGTCAGGGGAAGGATATAAGAAGGACATTGATGTACTGGAGTGGGCGATAATCTGGGCAACCTGCTGTAAGAAAGAAGTGTCCCTGCCCCCGGTGGCAGGGGGTTAGAACTCAGTGATCTCTGAGCTACCTTCCAACCTAGATCATCCTGTGATTCTATGATTAACAGGACCGCGGAAGGGTCTGGAGAACAAACCTTGTGAGGAGTGGCTGAGGGAGCTGGGGCTGGTTAATCTGGAGAAAAGGAGGCTGAGGGGAGACCTTGCTGTCTACAACTACCTGGAAGGTGGGTGGAGAGTGGTCTCTCCTCACAACGAACACGTGATACAGAAAGAAAGAGAGTTTAGATGAAACGTCAGGAAAAACTTCTTCACTGCAATGGTCACCAGGGCTTGGAACAGGCTGCCCAGGGGGTGGAACTGCCATCCCAGTCATGGAGATCTGGAGCTTAGGGAAAGGGTTTAGTTGTGGCCTTGGGACCAGCTGGGTTAATGGCTGGACTCACTTTTAAAGGTCTTCTCTAACTTAATTGATTCTGTGATTCTATGCAACCAGGGGCCCATCTCAGCAGCCGCAGAGATGACAGTGGGGGACAGGGCCGAGGGTGCTGTGCCGCTTGAGCCAGGGCTCAACCAGACTGAGCACCTCCCTCCCCCCAGCCACCCCTGCCTCCACAATCTGCCAGCATCAAAGTGCCCTCCCTAAGCTGATTCCCATCCCAGTGACTAGGCTGGGCTTATTTTTTTTTTAAAGTCTATTAAAAAATATTGAGGCCAAGCCCCTCGTGTGGCTGCAAGAGGTTTGGGAGCAGCCATGGCTGCTGTGAAGACAGCATCTTCCATCTTCAAGGGTCAACTGACCACACGGTGCCTCAGCAGCAGCAAATTCAGCTTCACAGCCACAGCAGGGCTGCACTGGGCTGAGGATGCGGAATAAAAGCCCCCAGCCTGTGATGCCCATCAGTGCAACTTTGCTGGTGGAGAAGCCCAGCAAACCCTGACGGAGGTGGGACGGCGTGAGGCGCCACAGACAGAGACACCGGTGTCACTGTAATTTGATTTGAAGCAGAGGTGACAGAAGGCTGCTTGATAAACACTTCCAAATTAAGCGGCTTTGTGTCCTAATCGCTGTGGCGATCAGCCTCACAGCAAAATCTCTGCTAAAAAGGATTTGAAATCAATAAAATTAGTCGACTAGCAATTAGCTTTAGGCCCAGGCAAACTAGCAAAGTTGTTTTTCCTGGGGGAAGTCAGTTGTCCAGACCTGTGAGGACAGATCCACTGACGTGCATAGGCACACGGGGAAAGGGCAGTGGGTGCAGACAGACCCCTGCCCAGGCAGCAGTCAGTGGGTGCTGGCAGCGGCCCCAGCTCTGCCTGTTTTGTTTACCAGCCCCGTCCACCCCCAAATAGGAAAAAACAGCTGCAAATGGAAGGCAGCCGGTTGCTGTTTACAGGACGTTGATTGTGGATGGGACTATACAATTTGTTCACTTCCTTTTCCCGGCTCATGACAAAACCATCTCAAAAACAACCACAAAAAAGGCCAAAAAAATTCTCCCCCAAAGCCAGCGGGGCCCAAACACCCAGGGGACAGCTCAGGAGCCCTGGCAATACCATCCTGCAGCCTCCAACTCATGGGGCACAGCGGGAGTCCCCAGCTGATGGAAAGCTGGATCCAAGCTGGCTGAGGCAGTGAGATCCCACTCATGAGTGGGAGATTTTGTACTTGGGGCACCCAAATCCACCATCCTGTGCCCTGAGAAAGGAATGAAGCTGTGCAGCCCATGCAGCTCTCCAGGAGCCAGCTTGATCCCATCCTGAACCATGCTGCTACTTCTCACCCTATCCAGGAGGTGCAAGAGGATGCTCTGGACCGCAAAAGCCTGGGGAAGCAGCAGGCAGAGACAGAAACTCTCCAAACAGGGACCCGAAATGGGGGGACATAAAGACACACTGACACCTCACAGAAACCGGTCATCTCTGAGCCTGCTAACACAGAATCCAACCAGATTTATGGGACGGACTATGCCTCTGCCCATTTATCTTTTTGATGATGAATGGAGCAAGGATTCAAAACCTAAGACATGCAGATCCACCCCGCATGGGAACCCGTGCCTTGTCCCCAGGGAAGCGCCCGCTGCTGCCTCCCTCCTCCCCAGCTGCACACTCAGGAATAATTTTTGACTTAAAAAAAGCTGATGCCACCACATCGGTGATCATTAATTCCTCCACTCAGCATCTGCTCTGGCATCCCCTGCGCCGTACTCCGGTTCAACAGTTTCTGCACAGTCCACACACAGGAAATATTTGGGACTGGGGAAAAATGGGAGTGGGACCAAACAGAGAGTGAGGAGCCATTCCCCAGCAGCCTGGAGTGAGCAAGAGTCTAGATAGAAATTAACTGCCAACACCACAAAAAAGAAAATGGAAGAAAGAGGGGAAAAAAGAGCCAAAGAAGAACCTCAGTTATTCCTGGATTTTTAGAAGATGCTCTGGAAGATGATGCAGTGGTGTTTCAAACTAAAGCTCTGTTCACAGCTTTTTCTGTGGGTCAGGTCGCTGCCTCAGTTCAATGTCACAGCCCATGGGTGGTTACCACCACTCTCAAAGGACAGGGAGGCTCCAAGTCAGCCCCTGGTCTGGTTTGAAGGGTACTGGGATGACACCCCAGAATAGAAAAAGAAGTGCATGATACAGAGCCTAGCACTGGGCTCAGGAAGTTTGAAAAGAAAACTCAACAAGTCAATTTGACCACCTTTCCCTTTAGGATTAAGGGCTATCTGCACACCACACAGGCAGGTTCCCCACTGCTGGTGGATTTTGGCAAATCAAAACATCAATTTCCCTGCTTCAAGTAGCACTGAAGGAAATAAATCACCAGCCCACATATGCAGCAAAACAAGTGCACACAGTGCTGCTGGTGGAACAGTGCTGAACCATGGCCACCTCCTTCGATGACCACAGCATAGTCAACGACCCAATCAGAGTCCCATGGTGAATTGCTGGGCAGCCCTCACAGAATCACAGACTGTTGGAGATTGGAAGGGACCTCAAAAAATCAACCAGTCCAATCCCCCTGCCACAGCAGGATCCCCTAGATCCAGTCACACAGGAACAGTCCAGGCAGGTTTTAAACGTCTCCAGAGAAGACTCCACAACCCCCCTGGGCAGCCCCTTCCAGGGCTCTGGCACCCTCACTGGGAAGAAGTTTCTTCTCATCTTGACTTGGAACCCCCTCTGTTCCAGCTGACACCCGGTGCCCCTTGTCCTACCCATGGGTGCCACTGAGCAGATCCTGGCTCCTTCCTCCTGACATCTGCCCTTTCCATATTGATCAACATTCATGGGGTCACCCCTCGGGCTCTTTTCTTCCAAGCTCAAGAGACCCAGCTCCCTCAGCCTTTCCTCATCAGGGAGATGTTCCCCTCCCTTCATCATCCCTGTAGCTCTGCACTGGACTCTCTTATGATTCTGTGAACCATGGCCACTGCCACTGATGACCACAGCATGTCATCATTTGAATCTTTGATTCAGATCCATGGCCAAGGATCTGAATCAAAGTCCCATGGTGAATTGCTGGGCAGTCCTCCTCCGGGAGGACTAGCTAACCTGGATTTTCCAAACAAACAGCCCAGAGGACCAAGCAAATGTCTAGCCAGCCTGCTCCCTCCGGTGGAAAGGCACAGAGAGCAGAGATGCTGGTCCTACATCCCAGCCCCATAGAAAGCCAGCAAGATGCCACAGGGAGAAAGAAAACAAACCTGTGACGACAACCAGAGGGAAGAAAATAAACTTTACAGCTCAAAACACTTCCCCCAGCTGTAAAAACAAAGGCACAGCAATGAGCAAACAAGAGCACAAAGGAGCCGCATGAAAAGGGGACTGAGGGTAACACAGGGCTTCACCAGTCCCTGCTTTCAAAAGGTCAGTAGCCTATGGGACAAACCCACCAAGTCCCTTGTCCCCAGCCTCTCCAGGATGAACCCACCCATGGCCTTCATCCCCAGCCTCCACCCAGGCGCAAGGGCCCATCCACGCTCTGCCATCAGCAGGGTGTCAGGAGGGTCTTAGGAACCAAAGTGCAGGGTAAAAGACCAAGAATAACAGTGGTGAGACAGACTGCAGACAGGTGTCAGAGACCTTGCTTTTCCTTTGCTAACACCTTGCATCCACGTGTGCTTTGGAAGAGCAGCTCTGCTCTCCTCCTTGCAGATGGAAGGAGCTCTGGTGTGGGGTGACACTGGGAAGCTCATTGTCACTGGCAGTACTGCCCTGTGCTCCCCTGGCACTGGTACAGCAGGGCTGCAGGGACCGTGGAGGGTGGGAGAAGCACAAGGGGCTGCCCTGAGTGCTAGGGATGAGCCTGTGCCCAGGAGAGCCACCTGCAGCTGCTGGTGACAAACCCAGCTTTGCAGAGAAGAGAAAGGAGAAGGCTCACACCCAACCTCTGGCAGAACCCCACTCTTATGTGACATGAAGCACCTCAGTCCTCTCCAAACTGCATTTGGGCAGGAGGCTGGGGAACATCCCCCCACAGACATTGAAATGCTTTGATGCAGGGCTCCTCCCTTCCCAGTGCAATGAAACTCACCAGTGGCCACCAACTGTGCCACTTCTACAGCATCCTTCAACCCAGCCTGACCAAATGCTGCTAGCTTGCTGCTCCTCACTATACCCAGGCATGATTTGAAAATGTTTAACTCTATGAAGCACTGAAACTCAGGAGGCTTTGATCTGAACATCAAGCTCATGCCACATGGGAGCCCCCAGCACTACAGCCCACAAGGGTCTGCAGGACCACTGAGGGCTCCCAGGAGCTGCAGCCTGAGACAGTGCCATCAAGAATTTTTCCTCATACTCTGCGTTCAGCAGCAACAACAGTGGTTGCTACCACAAAACAACTGGAATGCAGCCGATACAGGCTCCTTCACAAAACCACGGCCTCCATTCCATGAAACAGAGAGCTGTGGGGAGAAGAGCAGGTAAAGTAAATCTACACCCTGTTTTTGTCTACCTCATTTCTTTTACCAGGCAGGTGAAAGATAGGAGCACCCGACACTTGCGCCTGTTATTCCTGTCCAGAGAAAGAACGCATTTTGCTGAGCAGCACAGCAGCACAGCGCCAGCCAGGAATGAGATACAACCACTGCGGGTCCCCGGAGACACTACGGATCGACCTTTAGTGTTTTCAAGGCAACTGTGTGTGTGAAACAGGGACATAAACCCCCCACTACTGTTCTTGGCAGCGGTACCTCGAATTCTGCTCCCATTTGCATCTTTCCAAGCGCTGTTTAATTTGCAATGTAAAATAAAATTTGAGTATCTGAGATAAAAACTGAACTATCAGCCCTTTGCTGGGCACTAGAAATCACAGAATCACAGACTGTTAGGGATCTCAAAACATCACCCAGTCCAATCCCCTGGATCCAGTTGCACAGGAACAGTCCAGGCAGGTTTTAAACGTCTCCAGAAAAGCAGACTCCACAACCCCCCTGGGCAGCCCCTTCCAGGGCTCTGGCACCCTCACTGGGAAGAAGTTTCTTTTCATCTTGACTTGGAACCCCCTCTGTTTCAGCTGACACCCAGTGCCCCTTGTCCTTGGGTGCCACTGAGCAGACCCTGGCTCCTTCCTCCTGACACCTGCCCTTTCCATATTGATCAACATTCATGGCGTCACCCCTCAGGCTCCTTTTTTTCCAGCTCAAGAGACCCAGCTCCCTTAGCCTTTCTTTATCAAGGAGATGCTCCCTTCCCTTCATCATCCCTGTGGCTCTGCATTGGACTCTCTCAAGCAGCTCTGAGTCCTTCTGGAACTGAGAGGCCCAGAACTGTACACAATCTTTTTCTCACTCACTTTCCACTATTTGACAGTCTGTTGAGGGAGGTCATTCTCTCCCTCTACTCTGCACTGGTGAGATCCCACCTGGAGTCCTGTGTCCAGTTCTGGGATCCTCAACACAAAGACACATTGCTCCTGGAAGGTGTCCACAAGAGAGCAAATCAAATGATCAGAAGGCTAGAGCACCTCCTCTCTGAGGACAGGCTGAGAGAGTCGAGATTGTTCATCCTGGAGAAGAGAAGGCTCCCAGGTGACATTCTAGCAGCTTTCCAACAGATGAAAGGGGCTACAAGAAAGCTGGAGTAGGGATTTTGACACAGGTGGTAGCAAGAGGACAAGGGGAAAGGGTTCCAGACTTGAAGAGAGGAGACTGCGGTTGAACTTGAGGAAACTATTCTCTCCTATGAGGATGGTGAGATGCTGGAACACGTTGTCCAAGACAGCTGTGGCTGCTCCATCCCTGCCAGTGTTCAAGGCCAGGTTGGGTGGGATCCTGAGTAACCTGATCTAAAGTGAAGGTGTCTCTGTCCATGGCAGGGGATTGGCACTGGCTGGGCTTTAAGGATATTCTAGGTTTCTATTCACCAAGTAAGAAAATAAGGGCCAAAAACCTGTTCACAAAAAAACCCAAATAGCTAAAAGATCCAGAAGTTTGCAAGAGAGAGGAGTCAGATCAAACAGAACAGCTCTCCTTGGCAGCTTCCCCAGGCTGCAGGCAGAGAGCTGTGCCAGCGGCGTACGTGAGCCCTCCCAGCCCAGCACCACAGCCCCGCTGCAGCCAGGAGGTGGAGAGGCCAGAGCAGTTAAAAATTAGACAAAATTGAAGGCTGTCTCCAAATAATGTGGAAATTGTGCGGGGAAACAGCTCGATGCACCAACACATGGCCTTGGTAGTTTATCTCCAAGTCTTCTCTTATTAGAGAGTGGGACAGTGGCTAACAACTACTGAGCTCTACTGCCAGTGAGACAGCACTTCACTTGAAAACTTCCTTGGAGCAAGAAACAATCCCAAAACAAACAATCCCAAAAAGCAGAGGAAGGCCGAGTTTGCACACACAACTAGGAGAACTAGGAGCATTTTCTGACCCAAAAGGCAGTCCCACTGCCCAGCACCCTCCAGCTCAGCTGGCAGCACAGGATGCCCAGGACCACACAGGATGTGGCCACGGGGCTGGCTGAGATAGCCACTGTGTTTGCTGAGACGATGATTCAGCCCACAGGAAGGATCATCTAAGAAGAATTGTTCGACACAATGAGAAAAACTTTCCCAAACAAAGTGTTCTCAGCACCACCTGCCCACCCGCCTCCCTCTGCTGCTGAGTGAGCCCTCCAGCTTTTGTTTGCAAATCAGTTCAAGACTCAGGTCACTCTGCCTTCACTGCTGTCCCTCCCCGAGAGCAACACAGGAGACACCAACACACATCTGATTCCAAAACCCCCTGCCAGGGCTGGTTGCAGGGCTGTGACTGCAGCCTCCAGGACGTGAATGTAGCCAGGGTCACTGAGGCACCCCCAAAGCAACCCTACAACACCAGTGGAACCCAAGGTATGGAGCTGTGGGGATAAGGGTACAGTGTGTACAGTCTCCCAGACACCAGTTCTTACAGGAACTTACAGGATCTCACTGCACTGTGAGATATTTACCTTAAGGGCAGTTTAAGGACAGTTGCGACCTATTTAGAGCTCTGCCAAATATTTCTGGAATTAAATATCCCATTGAATATTTCAATCCCTTTAAAATGGGCTGTACTCGATCGACTTGCTACTGAGAGGCACCATGTCCAGGAACCACACCACTACTTTTCTTTTTCCTCTTTAAATATAAACCCTTCAAGATGTCCACTTGTCCCTTCCCCTGCAAAGATGCCACCTCTTTACAGAACCACAGCTCCATGCCCCAAATTCCCCCTTGTACCCCCCTAAAGCCAAGAGGACAAATCCTAGGAAGAGCTGACCTGAAAATAAATGAATAAAATCATCAGGTCTCTAGACCTTCAAAGAATGGTCTATTCTTTGAAGGTCTAGAGAAACTCAGGGGGTCAGCAGTACAGAGCCACCAGGAGAGGTCTCAATCCGCCCTAAAACAGATGAAGGGGCTGAACTGCTGCTGGTGTGATGATTTTTGTTAAAAAAACACATTATCTGTCACTTGGTCTGGTTCAGTAGTTAGAAAAATGCTCAGAGTCAGCTGAAGGGAGAGGACAAGGATGGAGAAGGGGACAGGGATGAAGTGGTGTGACTTCTGCTAGCAGCCACAGGACCAAATCAGTCATGGAAGTCTGGTATGAAGCATCCAGTGTGGGCTGGCATACAGCAACCCTGCAGATACCTACTGCTGGGCTCTTCCTCAAGTAGGGGGGACCACAACCTGTGAGGACAACGAGGACATGAAGGGGAAACCCATCCTTAACATTCCTTCAGCAATGGGCTGGGCACACAGAGCCTTCCCTCCTGAGCCCCACCGAGGTCCAGTGCTGCTGACCTTTCCAACAGCTCTCCCTGTCTCAGGGCAGTGCCCTGGCGGAGGTGCCAGTAGATGGCACTCACCGTGTAGCACCACTCACTTTATTTTATAGGACTAACTGTCTTTCTCAAGCAAATTCTGGGGCTGGCTGTACTTTCCAGAGGCAGGAAACTCAAAAGAAATCAGTTCCCCATTTGGAGCCCAACATGCCCCAGAAGCCCCCAAGATAGGGATGTTCGGGAAGAGGAAGACCTCAGCTCAGCTGTTTGCAAACTCCAGCTCCACACCTCTCACGGCAACATGACAGCCCTGTCTGCTTCTGCCACCTTTGCCTTCCAGGAAAGGGAACTTGTCAGAGGCTGGACAGGACAATGGCCTCCATTCCAGCTGCCTCACCTGTTCCACTGGACTCCCTCAACCCTAGACAGAATCAAGGGGAAAACAAGCTGGTGACAAACTCATCTGGTATCCAGAATCCATCACACTGGAGGATTCAGCTGTCCAGCTCCGGCACACAGCACACACATCTACCTCCAGCAACCTCAGCTCTGGAAGTTTTAACTCCTGGGGTGCTAATTCTGGGTGCCCACAGTTCCATTACTCCTGCTCGTTCCCACATTACAACCAGATATGCATGAGCCACTTGAACTGAGTGAAACCTTCTCCAGAGAGCTAGGCATCACTTGGACTCCTTTCTAAAACCAGTTGAAATGAAAATCACCCCACAAGCTCCTTGTGAGGGCAAGAAATCTCCACATCCAGGGCAAGGCAACTCCAGATCCAGGTCATGCGACCCACAGCAGCTACCAGCTCACAGCAATGAGACCACAGGTCCCCACCTCACTCTCTCAACCTCAGGCAGCAATTGGATGGTGGAGCCAGGCATTACCTATGTATCCTTCGTGCTGTACCACTTGCCACAGCTTGCTTTAATAGGTTTTAAGGGATTTACATGATGTTGTGGGGAAAGGCAGGGAAGCAGCAGAAAAAGTTGAGCCACTGTTGTGTACCTTGCTCCCAAAACAGGATCGTGTCCCTTCAAGCAGCATTATGACTGTGCTCCTGCCCAGAAGCAGATCAGTGCTGAAAGACAGGTACTTGAGAGCATGGAGAGGAGTAAAGAATCTCTGAAGACTTCCATCCTGACATTCCAGCCCACTCAACTCCAAATCCCTTAAGAGCAGAATTCCCAACTGACCCACTAAAAATTACTCCTTCACGCTCCATCCTCCCACCCTCTGCCAAAAAATCACAGCCTCAACAGATGTCTGGCAGGAAGACTTACCCCAAACCGGCTTGTTCTGGGATGCCATGGCCATTGAGGAGCTGGCAGCTGAGGAACCCAGCACCCCCGTGCCGAGCGGTCCAAGCCCCACTGTGCTCCTCCCACCCGACTGGGAGCTCTGGGGAGGAGCACAGCTCCCGGTTCCTCTGTCCCTGCCCACGCCTGCCTGCCTTTGTCTGGGGGACCATAAAGGAGTTCACTCTAAGGACAGGCGAAGGCAGTTAAAAGAAAGTTAACAAGGTTTATAGACTGGATTAAGTTTACCAGGGGATTTTATGATGCACTGCCCAGAGAGCAAAGAGCAACTCAGCAGCACCCCTTCCTGAGCAGGTTCCTCCCAGGGAGCGCTGGGATGCTCTGGGAGCTCCAGGCCAGGACACTCACCTACTTTGTGTTGTTACCCTTAGAACTTACCTGCCCAACACAAAGCCTTCTAAACACAAACCCTTCTAAAGGTTGAGCCCTCCTGCTTGCAGAGCTCCCAAGTCTGCAGCAGCAGCTTCTGGAACAGTTATTCGCCCTCTAACAGCAGCCATCTCCACCCACTCCTGCATGGCGGCTCCGCAGGGCGATACAGGGAATTTCCTTGGCACAGCCCTGGCCACTGGGTATTGTCCTGCTTTCTTTTATCTGCAAATCTCAAAGCATTTTATAAACATTAAACCTCAAAGCCTCTCCAGGGAGCTAAACTCTTTCTAGCTATTGTATGGATGGAGAGACTCATCCAAAAATGAGGCCAGAGCTGAGACAACCTCTCTTGGCACAATCTGAAGCAACACAGATTACCCCTTAGATACCTGCGTGGACAGACACATCTCCAGCCATTAACCTGCATGCTGATGAGGAACAAGCCCTTGTGTTCTAGCTCCAGCAAGGGTTTGGACTAGATGATCTTCAGCGGTCCCTCTCAACCAACCCCACCAGTCTGTGACCCAGGGCAATCAGATCCACATCATCCCACTGATCTTCCCTTTCAGCCCTACAGCCTCAACGTTTTAGAGTATTATTTAAAGAAAACATACAAACAAAATCCCCACCCCAGAATGCTCTTAAAAACACCAAGGGATGGGGGGAAGAAGAGCTCTGTCAGAAGAGAGAAGGTTCTGTCCTCCTGAGCTGACCCAGCAGGACTGGATGCATAGGAGATGCTCACACCTGGCTCTCCTGGGAGCAGGTCCTGCTCTCAGAGGTCCTGAGCTGCTGCGGTTTTGAAGTGGGGAGTGTAAGTTGCAGCTCCCCATCATTTTATTTTCCATGCATTTCAGTTGAAAGGAACATGAGGAGCAGCAGGAAGAGAGAATTCCAGGGAATTCTCCAGAGAAACACTGCGGTGAGGCACGCAGAATGGGAATCACACTAGCACTTGGGAGATCACAGGCTGCAGACTCCAGCTAGGGGGGGAAAACCCAAATAAGCAGCCTGGGATGGGAAGAAGCCAGCAGAGGGGTGCCATGGCCAGCACAACAGCAGCTTGAAATCCTCAGAGGATCGAGAAGCAGCAGCAGGAGGCAGCCCAGCAGCTGGCACACACATC
Source organism: Upupa epops (assembly GCA_013397515.1). Lineage (NCBI taxonomy): Eukaryota > Metazoa > Chordata > Aves > Bucerotiformes > Upupidae > Upupa > Upupa epops. The sequence continues at coordinate 21,115 of VZRI01007747.1, forward strand.
CTCTTGGATGCACAAGCTCCTGTGTGACCTGAAACACTCTTCTCAGGCTGGAAAGGCTTTGAGACTGGCTCTTACAAGAAGCAAGCTAAGTGCCTGGCCCAAAGAAGCTCCAATTTTAACTGTAATAAACACTCCAGAGAGAACTCCAGAAGGTTGCTGTGAGCTCATGGCTCTGGACTTCAGTTCCCTGATATCCTGATTCCCAGGCCCTTCTCGGAGCATCAGCTCTCCGCCAAGCCCGGGATCTCCGGTTTCTGACCCACGCTTCATGCTCTACACCATGAGAAACCTAGTAAAGCAAACCCAGCTCCAAAGGGCATGTAAAAACCACACAGGAAGGATTCGGGATTCATTTTCCACTCCCAAGTCGCTCCCATCCCTGTGGTGTTTCCAGCACGGCAGAGCTCCCATTTGGATCAACTTCATACTTCCCTGTGGAGCTGGGCAGTTCCTGGAAAGTGAGTACACTGAGGGCAACCCACCTCTGCGCTGTTTGCCCTGGAAAAGGACAGAACCAGAGACAGACCAGGCCATCAGCAGCCTATTCCACTACAGCCCTGCTCAGAAAGGGTCCAGAAAGGCTACGAGGCAGCTTCTACCATGAGGGAGAGGACCCAAACCTCTGCTAGAAACAGCGGCTTAAAAATAAACAGGCACAGAGTTTTGAGTTCTGAACAACTAGAAACTGAGAGAACTTCTGCAGGATCTCTGCTACCCACAAGCCAGCAGCTTCCTCCTCCTCAGCTGTTTTACCCACCAGGTTTTTTTTGCAGGTCGTGGCTGCAGCCGCCCTGACCTCAGAGGCTTCTCATTAGTCACAGCATGGCCGGGAAGCTGCTAACGAAGAACACACAGCCAGGATGGGCATCATGAAGGCTTCACCTCAGAACAGCTTGCTTGGCCAGAAGAACTGGACCAAACCCAACCCACGCCAGGAGGTTTATGTCCCAATTTCAAGCAAGAAGATCCCAAGTGGACCTGGGCTATCTGGGCTGGGGGCAGCAGCCAAAGGGGCTGGGTGCTGAAATCCAAGGAAGCTCAACCTGCAGATCCCTCACAAAGGTCCAGGTCAGCTGAGAACACCCAACCACTCTCCCTGCTTCTATTCTCCATTCTGCACACCTTTAACACCCACTGATATCCAGGGAAGAGCTTGTTTAGCACAGTGCTGAGTCCTGGGCCTTCTAACATCAACAGGGATCTAACTGCAGACAGATGGACAAAGAGCAAGAGAGCAGGAACCAGGACAGCTCCAGGATTTAGGGTGAACACTACCCAGACGGGACAACTGCATCTAGGTAAGCAGCCACATGTGTCAGAACAGGGGCTCAGGACTCATTGTCTCATGGCCACCAAAGCCACAGCCATGGGCCAGGATGGAAATGGCCAAGTGAAACCTTTGGGATGTCCCACTTTGCACCTTCAGTGATGCAGCATCTGAACCACAGCATCAAGCTGCAGTCCTGTGCCTGGACAGGACCAACCCTACATCCAGACTGTGCAGCACCCCAAGGCACCCACAGCATGAGGAATCCCCTGCAAGCAGCTGGGCACTTGCATTCTCATTAACGGCACCGCTGGAGCCTCGTGCCTTGGTCCTCAGCGCCTGTGGGGCCAGCGCCAGGCTGCTCTGGCCATCCTGAGGTGCCTCCCGTGGAGCTGGGTTTTTCCTGGGAGAGGTTTTAGAGTTAAAGCAACACCGGTAGTGGGATTGTCAGCAGCACAAATGCACAATCAGGAGGGGAAGATGTAGGGGGAAAGCATCCAACTGGCGAATATAATACTTGGAAGGAAAAGCAGATTTTTCAAAAAAATAAAAAATGAGGGGGTGGTAAAAAAAAAATCAAAATCTCAGGAAGTCATCTAGTCATTCCTGCTCTTTGCTGAAACAATAGGCTCGGGATGCTGGCAAAGTTATAAATAATCCTGCTGGCTACACAACACAAATACAAGAGAGGAGCAGGGTAACCATCGGCCCGATGGAAAGTGAGTCACTACCTTCTCACAGCATACCCAAACAAGGGCAAACACCGCGGCCCCGCGCCCGCCGCTGTACCATCACAGGGGCTCTGCTGGCCAGGACCTCCATCCTGGCAGGGACTTGGGGAAATTGAAGCCACAGAGGTCTGAATAGCAGCAGTGCTCCGAGAGGCGGGTGTCCAGCGCCATGCATGCCATGGGCTCTTCCCAGCTGAAGCAGACTGCACGGCCTGGCACTGCGGGAGCGATGGTGACAGAACAACTCACGTTGGGAAAAGAGTGGGAAGCCACCAAATCCACAACATCCTTCTCTTTTTAGAAAGGAAGTTGCCACTGCAAGGTGACTGGGCTGAGCTGTTTTCCAGATCTCTCCTCTGAGATCTGAGTTAGGGTTAGGGACTGCAAATGAACCACAATACACCTTGTGAGACTGCTCTTGCAATGGCCCTCAGGCAGGGGTCTGCCCCAAGAGCAGCACTGGGGATTCTATGCAGCCCCTTTGTCCTGGCAGCTCTCACAGGGATGGGAAGCCTCATCTTTGTGACCATTCAGGACAACCCTGCGGTTGCTCAGGGTCTGCACCCGACCACAGTGCAGAGTGCAGCAGCCCTTATGGCAGGGTGATGCTATGGCCACGGTAGCAAGGAGCCCCTGTGCCAAGAGTAACTGAGAAAGGGAAAGATCTCCCCAGCCAGAGACTTGGATAATCTGGAAGTGACATAAATTCTCCTCTTTTTATATAAAAAATGAAATAATAATTTCAGAAGAAAAAAAAAAGAGCTTCCTGACTTGTTATTCCATTACCCAGATCTGGAAATGTAATCATATTAGTTCAGCTGCATTAACACAACAGAAAACTCAACCAAAACTGTCTTCAAGATCAAACTGATTTCCAAGGGGCCAAGAGAAAGGAGAACAAAAGTCAGAAACCTGGGGCAAGAAGCTTCCCCTGTGAGCACCACAGCCAGCCCAGTGCCCCAGTCACCCTCACAGGCAGATTCACAGAGGATGTGAAATCATCAGGATATGAAAGGATTTTTAAGAGGTTTTTTTGCCAGGTAGGTGAGGTAAAAGGTCACTAAGAGCCGGGTGAGCGAACCCAGCTCAGCAATGCAACACAGAGCTTGCTACAGGGCTTAACTTGGTTTAAATGGACCTCGGACAAGGAGGAAAATCCAGCCTCCAGCCAAGCAGCTCTGAAGGACTGGGGCTGTGTAGCCACCATTCTGTTCCCAAACATCCCATCTTCCAGCAGCCCAAAGCGCAGTGAGATGACACTGCTCCTGTTTCCTGGTGACCAGAGAATGCTGCTGGAGAAGCAACAGCCACAGAGAACCCATGGCCACACCTGGGAAGGAGCTGGAAGCTGCCACTACTCCAACAAGTAAATAAAAGGCGAAAATGCTTCAGCCTCCTGGCTGGGAAGCTGCAGGCGGTGCCCTTTCAGCAAAGCCTTGTGCCCCAGGGTCATACTGAGGTAATCTCCTGTGCCAAGAGAAGGTGCCATTGATACCAGAGTCTTCCATGAACCAGCAAAGATGATAATGGACCTACAAGGACAGAGCAGCTGCAACTGATATCTAGAGGTGTGGGGAACCTCAACAGCAGATTCATCCCCTTGGCTGTAAGGAGCTTCCACTGAAAACCTGCTGTTTAAGAGTAAATCTAACGCCTCTCCTTCAAGGGGCTGCTGCCCTGGAGGAAGGAGCACCTGGGCAGCCAAGTTCACTTCATATTTTAGAAGAAAGGTGTGAACAGTCTGAACCAGAGTCCAAGGGACAAAGGAACCTTGCTGGAGGTTTTTCTGCCTTAAAATGAGTAAAATAAGCCCAAAGCCCAGCCCATGCAATGGGGAGGAACATCCACCTTCCCACAGCCTCTGGGCCATTCATCATTTGGATAAAATCCAGTTTCACATTGAAATTCAGCTGGACTTTCAAATGCAAATAGGAGGAGAAGAGCAACATATGGTAGAGGTTAGTCCGTATTTTTCCTAATTAAATGGCCGCTGCTGTTTTGTATAACAATGTCCACGGCATTGAGAAGCCTCTGCAAGAGAGACCACCTCACTTTAAAAAAAAAACAACTCCCAGAAAGCAGAAGGGCCCCAGACCTCCCTGCTGTCTGAAGAGGGGTCATACACTCCCCACCACAGGAACAGGCTTTGTCACTTGTCTAACCAAGCCACCCATCTCATCCCATCTTGTCCCCCACCAGGTTACACAGGATGAGGTTCAAAAGTAATGGGGGGAGATGACTGACAACACCAAAGTCCTCCAAGGTTTGTCCTGCAGGAGACTGTCTGGGTCTTCTTCCAGGTCAGGGCCACAACAGGTCGTCCCCTGGGGCAGGGTCCTACACTTTGGCCACAAAACCCCCTGCAGCTACAGACTGGGGGACAAGTGGCTGGAGAGCAGCCTGGTAGAGAGGGACCTGGCACTACTGACAACCAGCTAAACAGGAGCCAAGAGGGTGCCCAGGTGGCATGGAAAGCCAATGGCATCCTGGCTTGTATCAGCAATAGTGAGGCCAGCAGGACTAGGGACATCATTCTCCCCGTGTACTGAGCACTGGGAAGGACTTCCCTCAAGTACTGGGGCCACTCACTTCAAGAAAGCGATTGAGGGGCTGGAGTGGGTCCAGAGGAGCAGGGAAACTGGGAAGGGACTGTAGGGAAAGGCTGATGAGGAGAGGCTGAGGGAGCTGGGGGTGTTTAGCTTGGAGGAGACTTAGAGGGGACCTTCTCCCTCCCTACAACTCCCTGAAGGGAGGTTGTAGTCAGGTGGGGGTCAGGTTCTTCTCCCAAGCACCAAGTGCCGAGGCAGCAGGGCCAGAAGCTGCCAGGGGAGGGTTAAGTTGGATGTTAGGAAGCCCCTTCTCATGGAAAAGGGCTTCAGAGTCTGGAATGGACTGCCCAGGACTGTGGTGGAGTCCCCATCCCTGGAGGTGTTGGAAGACAGTCTGGCTGTTGCCCTTCGTGCCCTTGTGTGGCCAGTGGGGTGATGCTAGGTCCTGCGCTGAGTTGTATGAGCTCAGAGGGCTTTTCCACCCTCAGTCATTCCAGGATTCTATGATCCCTGGATGTCATCTCATCTACAACCAAAGAGTACCAGGATGGAAACCTGTGAGGGCTTCTGGAGGTGGAAAAACCTCACCAGCATCCTGTGGGAGAAGGGATGAATGCTGGGCAGTAGACACGGCAGAACTCTTTGATGAGAGCAACAGGTCTGCCTCAGGTGTTGACCACTGAACCCCAAGAAGTCACCATCAAACCTGCCAGGCCAGCTCCCAGGATAGAGAAGTGCTGCTGCCAAAGGATATCCCAGGCTGGCTGGCAGTGACGGTGCCCTGCAGAGAGGACATGGGGAAGGTCACCCACTTCCCTGGAAGGTCCATTCCATTTAGGATGGGCGATGGTTTTGTAGCCAACTGCCCTCTGCCCAGCTTGGTATGAAAAACCTCACCTCCACACACTCTCTGGGGGGCTGGAGGCTGTCCTTCCTCCCAGCGTCATCCCAGAGGTGCTGAAATGAAGCCTGTTCATTTATTTTCAGTGCCTGTCAAACCACAAAGACTCCCCTGCTAGAAAAAGCTTCTGCCACATTAACCTCATCTCCCTCCTGCTCATGACGCAATCACCAGCTAAATTTAGAGGAACACGTTGCCTTAGGTCACTCTGGAGGTGGGGATGTACTTCTCGGGGTTAACAGGCAGATGGACAGTATGTTTTTGGATGGTTCTCCCTGCTGGCTCTGGAGCTGGGCTATCTGGAGAGGTAACTCAACAATTCAGGAGAAAAAAGTAGGAGGCAGATATCCTGAGCTGCTTTCCCTCCTTCAGTGGGGGGAGCAAGGCATCTCCCTCCAGAAACATTCCTCACAGCAAGTGAAGCATCAAAAACCCCAACATTCTCAAAGAACTCTTCACTCACACTTCATGTTTTTTCCTCTTCTGATGCTTCTCCATATGGATTCCCACCCGCAAGGCCACTGGGGACAGGCAAACCCAGAATCCCTAGAACAGACGGCAAAATGCCATCCTACCCCAAACCTGAGTCAAATCGGTTTCAAGATGGCAAAGCCCTGGAGAGGAAATGACAGACCCTGGGGAACCACAGCTGCAAGTCTTCGCCTGTGGACCGAACCCTGCCCAGGGTTGGACTGTCCAGCAAAACCCCCAGTCGCACAGGGTTTGCACTGCCAGGGCACACATCCCCCTCTCTTCTCTGAGCCAGCTGAATGCCTGGCTGTGCCCCTGCTGCCACACACAAGTCTCAGTGCCACATGAGCTCCATGCCCCAGCTTTGCCTCAGGTGATCTCCTGTCCCCTGTACAATTACACATCCAGCACCACAATACATTTCACACTGTATTTCACGCCTCATTTGGCAACAAAATTAATTAAAGTTTAAGTCAGCGCTGAAGGACTGCGGTACCTTTCTCCACCCGTGGCAAGTACAACTCAATCCGTCTGAGCTAATGCGCTAGTCAAGACTCTCAATGGGTCTGGGAACCTTCAGGCACAAGGGCCCCCTGAGTGTGTGGGGAGTCATTCTCTGCACCGGCTGGTCTCTGCTCCAACGTTCTGCAGGGCCACAGCATCAGCTGCTCTGTAACCACCCTCTAGAAAAAGAACACTTTCTCAAGAGGCAACTCCTCACCTCCCCAGTGCATCAGGTGCACAAAGTCACACACTGCTGGGTCTGGAAGGCAGCTCTGGGGATCAACCAACGCCATCGCCTGCTCCATCAGGTGCCCATAATAGGTCCAGGAGAGCTTGGGATGTCTCCAGAGCAGGGGATTCCATGCTCTCTCTGGACAGATTAGGCCAGGGCTCTGCAGAGCACCCTCACAGCAAAGAAGTTTCTCTAGTAGTTCCTTGTCTAAAGCTGGTCCCAGTGCTACAGATGTCACCTCACCAGGGAAGAGCAGAGGGGCAGGAGAACCTCCCTGGACCTATTGGTCACACTCTTCTTCATGCATCCCAGGAATCCACTGGCCTTCCTGAGCTCATTGCTGGCTCATGGGGAATTTGTTCACCAGCACCCCCAGGTCCTTCTCCCAAGAGCAGGACATATCCAGCTGGGCCAGTGGTCTGGGGATGTAACAGAGAAACCCAGCACCCAGTCTCAATGCTGTCCAGGTCCCTTGTTCTTGCCACACAGGACAGACAGCCAAGAGAGTGCTCCTTCTCAGAGTTGCCACCCCCTTGCCACACACTCCTGGAATTTCTCAGCTATTTGGAGATGCTGGGAGAGGGCAGGATAATCCCATCCCACGCAGCTGGGAATCCAAGTGGCAGATGTGGGCAAACTTTTTGGTATAGCTGAGACAGCTGCATTGGCTGCAAAGCCACCACTGGCCCCACCACTCAGCCACCCTCCACACCACCAAGAGGGTGCTTGGCAGTAGCCAGCAGGCAAACCCCCGCACTCCTACACCCAGAGCAGGTAGAACAGGCTGAGCAGAAGTGGCAGGACAAAAGAGAACCGACAGCCAGCAATCAGCAACCTGGGGTTTACCTGTGCTGCCATTGTGGCACTGCAGGGAAGCACCAGCCCTGCTCCCGGAAGCACAGCGGGTTTTTCAGGCACAGCCAGGCTCACACCATTGCTGGGGCAGGGTTCCAGCGGGTGCAGGCGGATCATCTCCACCACTGCAGTTAATGCACCACACTGCTACTGCTGCCAGGCAGATCGGCCCAGGTTAGAGGACTGTCACATCAGCCTCAGCTGGGAGAGGACATGGTGCTTACCCCGAGCACGAGTTCAGTCAATGGTCTCTGCTCACGTGCTCTGGTCTACAGCTCAAAGAGCTAAGGAAACAGAGATGCTCACAGGTTTGCTCTGGTGACTACAGTGATGCCCACGGTCATCTCTTCCAGCTTAAAGGGATGAACGGCCATCACTTTCCTGCTGGTCACAACACTGCTTGCAAACAGGATTTTGTCTGGTTTGGTCCAGAGTCTGCTCTTGTGTTAAAAAAGCATTGAAAACAGCACCTTTAGCAGTGGTTGTGGGCACTGACAAGCAGAGAAGATGCATTTAAAGCATCCTTCTGCTCTGTGTAGGCTGGAGAACGAGGGCCAGGTTAGAGGTGAGGCCATCCAGAGTAACAAAACGGCACCACGCATTAAATCCACCTCATAAGACACCCATTAGCTGACTCAAACTAAAAAGAAAGGATAATAATCATCATTCCGACCTGAGTTTCACTGCACACAAACACCCACAATGGGGATGCAAAAGGCAGAGTAAGCGGTCACACGCGGGCCACGCGCTGGCGCAGGGCACCCTACGGAGCAAGCAGAATTCCAAATTAGCAGCAGCGAGGTCCAGCAGAATCGCCTGCCAGATCCGCTGGGCTCCTTCCAAAGCCATCTCTCCCCTTTGGAAAGGGCACAACAAGCGTGTGAGGCCTTGAGCTGGGATGCTGAGCCAACGGCTGGGCCTCGCACCAACATGTGCCGCTCGGCCAGTCCTGTGCAAAGGAGGATTCATGGATCCTGGGATGAGGCAGAGCTGCCGCATCCCAACGCCCAGCTGCCTCCAGAAGATGGTGTGTAGTAGATAGCCTGGGGTCCTTGTACTGGAGAAGGCAGCAGTATGAAGGCAGCAGTGACACTAGGCATGAGATTAATACACAACCAGCTTCTCTTACAAAAAAAAAGAAGAGCAGGTGCTTGTACTCATTCTTTGGAAACACAGAAGATTCGCTGCTAGCCCAGCCTCACGCCAACCTTCACCCAGGAGAGGCACGTGATTTTTACATAAGATGCACTCCACTTGCCATAACCCCTCAAGCAGGCACAGTTACACCAGGACTGAATTGCCTCATCTAGGGAAGGGAAAAGCTCTGCTGGCAGGAGAGGGCTCAGCTGCTTCAGCTCTTCTGGCAGAGTGGAAGCTGTGTGCTTAAACAAGGTCTGTGTCAAATCTGCAGTTTCTAAACAAAAGCTGTCACTTATCTCAGCACAGCTTTGGCTCTCTGGCACCCCTGACATTCTCCAGGCTCCTTCCTAGTTTGAAATCTCAAAAACAACCAGGAGGACTCTTTCCCAGGGTGGGAGAACAAAAACCCACCCCTGATAACATGCACCTATTCACCCCCTGAAGTTAAACACACCCCAAGCCAGGGATTGCATTCATTCGATTTGCCTCCCCCCGCTGCTGTCAGTACTGCCCCGACAGCACCGTCACCCTCGAGCTCCCCAGGCTGCCTTCTCACTCTGCCTCTGGCAGGACACCCTCCCCCTCAGCCTCACCCAAAAATTCAAGAAGTAATGTATTCGAAAAGAGGAAAGAAAGAGGAAAGGTCTTGGTGAATCAATCCAGCAAAGATGCCGGAGACGCAGCTGCCGTGGTGGGGAAACCCTGAGAGCAGGAACATGCACCCCAGGACATAAGGATCAGAGACATAACCGGGGTGTAACCTTGGTTTAAGGGCAACAGGCGTGAAGATCACCCATAGCCATTTGCTCCCTTGTGCTTGCTACTTCCTGAGCTCCCTGCCCCCAGCTTTTGGGCTCTTCCCGGCTCTTCTTCCAAACCCTGCTTTCTGCATCCCAGTTAACAGGAAAAACAGGGAGCAGAAAGGGGAGAGGAAGGAGAACACAGACCTCCTGAAGGCAGAGACAAAACCAAAGCACAAAGCTGTTTAACACACCTGACCAGCACATGGGAGATGAACTCACTGGAAGTCCTCCAGGCTTTGTTACTAGGAGGGTTGGGGCTGCGGCACCCTGGGTTTCTCCCTGCAAGCCTGATCTACACCCCAGAGCAGGGCTGGAGATGCTCCAGGGAGCAGTGCAGGGGGCTGGAGGGATCACCTCTTCCCAGCAGCTGACAGCACCCCCCAAGATTTGCCATCCTGATTTATCCACTGCAGGGCTTTTTTTTCCCCCACTTTGATGCTGGCTGAAAAGTCATTTTTACACTGAAAGAAACAGTCACACTGAGAGGCAGGCAAGGAAAGTTTCCTGCATTGCTTTCTTTGTTGTGGTGGCTTTGTGTTTAGTGACAGTTTGCAAAGCTGCTGCAGGGAGACGCAAGCAACCGCAACCCAGACCGGCAGCCCCGAGGACACTCCTCAGTGCAAACTGCCAGCGCTAAATATCGAGTCCCATATTGAGCACCTCATGTCTGCCTTTCATCATCGATCAAAATAGCAAACAGAGCCCCATCACTCCCACTTCAGCACAAGCAAAACATGTGGGAACTAGAGGCAGTTTGGAGGAAAAACGTGATACAGCCTTACTAATAAAAGCTCCTGCTTCCCTCACTGTGATAGAGAGCTGCAAATGCGTTTCTGCAGCCTGGAACTTGACTGCTGACAGGGCGGCAACAGAAACGCTGTGTTGAGTTTGTTGCAGCTCCCTGACAGTTGGACTTGATGATCTTAAAGGGTCTTTTCCAACCTAAATGATACTGTGGTTCCAACTTAGATGACTATATAGTGCAAAGAAAGAGATTGAGGGGCTGGAGCAGATATAGAGGAGCAAAGAGGCTGGGGAAGCAACTGGAGGGAAAAGCTGATGAGAAGAGGCTGAAGAAGCTGAGGGTGTTTAGCCTGGAGGAGATTTAGGGGAGATCTTCTCCCTCTCTACAACTCCCTGAAAGGAGGTTGTAGTCATGTGGGGGGTCAGGCTCTTCTCCCAGGCAACCAGCACCAGGAGGAGAGGGCAGGGCCTGAAGCTGCCAGGGGAGGGTTAGGTTGTATGTTAGGAAGCCCCTTCTCATGGAAAGGGGCATCAGAATCTGGAATGGACTGCCCAGGGCAATGGTGGAGACCCCATCCCTAGAGGGATGGGGATTTAAGAAAGCACTGGCTGTGGCACTTGGTGCTCTGGTCTAGGTCATTGTGGTGAAGTTAGGTCCAGGGCTGGGCTGGATAACTCAAGAGGTCTTTTTCAACCTCAGTCGTTCTGTGATTCAATCCACCCAGTTGAGTGGAGAGGAGCCCAGCACCACTCCTGCAGCTGGGACAGGCATCACCAGAGCTCCAGACCTTCCCCTCTCCCCACCCCTGGAGCCCTCCAACAGAGGGCTATGCACACACACAAAACAATTGCATCTTCAAACAGCTCTCCCATAGCCCCAATTAAAGAGACAACCTCACCTTTCAGAGAATTTATTACTTTCAGTGCTGTTGCCACAGGTATCCAAGTTTGAAGGTTGTTTAAAGCAGCTTTTCAAAGGGGATACGGACTCAGCTCCCTGCGGGAAGAAGGCGCTCGCTTTGTTCAGGAGACGATAACTTAAATCGTGGGACATGCAGCGGCTTGTGAGGCTTTGAAAAACTCCCTGCTTCGCCAGCTTCAAATATATTTTACAAACTTGCCCTGATCAAAGCTTTTCCCTCGACAATGAGCCTCAGCACCACACCAGGGGAAAAAACACCAGTGAAGAACACATTTTTGGGGTGGAAATCACATCAGAGACCAGGAGACAACTCTCTCCCTTGCAAACCCACTGGAGAAATCCCAAACTAGGGAGTTCCCTGCAGCACAAAGCAAGAAGGAAAAGATGTTTAATGCTGAATTCATTGATGCAGAAGGGGGAAAAAAAACAGCCATTTTTGTTTAGCAGTTTCTATTGCAAGGAGAATCAGCTGCCAGGAGACCTCCCAGGCTCCCATTTCAATAGGGCAGAGACCTGGCATCACAGAATCACAGGATTATTGAGGCTGGCAAAGCCCTCTGAGCTCATCCAGCCCAGCCCAGGACCTAACGTCACCCCACCGGTCAGACCAGGGCACTAAGGGCCACAGCCAGTCTGACCTTCAACACTTCCAGGGATGCGGACTCCACCACTGCCCTGGGCAGTCCAGTACAGGCACTGAACACCAAGCAGTTTCCACTCCCCCTATTACCACTGGATGTAAAGCGCTACCCTGGGAGCTGCAGTACCTCTACCCATCAATGTCCTCAGGTTTTCCTGCTCATTGCAGAAGCAGAGGTGCAGCTGCACACTGACCCTAGCAAGCACAGCACCAAGCATAGAACAGTTTCAGCTAGAAGAGACTTTCAAGATCATCCAGTCCAACCTTTTCCCAGTCCTATCAGCACCACTAAACCCTCTCGCTCAACACAACAGCTACCCTTCTCGTCAATACTTTCAGGGATGGGGACTTAACTCCCTCCCTGGGCAGATGTTCCAGTGCCTGACAGCCCTTTCAGGGAAGAGATTCCTCATGACATCCAACCTGACCCTCCCTGGCACAGCTTCAGGCCATTTCCCCTCTCTTATCACTGGCCACTAGGAACAACCTCCTTTCAAGTAGCTGTAGAGAGCAATAAGGTCTCCCTTCAATCTCCTCTTCTCCAGCGCCACAGCCCAGGCTGGGGAGAGTCAATGAAACTTCAATGCCTCCTACCACCCCCAGCCCTAACAGTGACTACTACTGGTCCTTTCCATGTGAAGTTTAGCAGGGGGCAGGGAGGGGAGGTTTAACTGAACAAGCCAGGAAGGAACCCATTTCTGATCAGACCAGTCATCTATGAACAATGACATTGGGAGACACACACACACTTTCAGTGTTTTGCTACTGCAAAAATGAACAGTTTGTTGAGAGGATGATGAAACCGCAGCCTTCTAGGGTCAGGACAATAGGAATCCACGGAGCATCTCGCCTTAAATAAAACCCCAGCGGCAAATGACACAGCTTACACTGGGAAACACCAGTTGCAGCTCAAAGCCCCAGGAAGACCAACTTCCCTGCGGTGACCTATATGTGCTATAAATGCTGCAGACACGGCCTGTGTGACGTAAGCCCCATCCCAGTGGCAATTGTTGGGTTTTGCTTTGCCAAGAAAATGCAGAGCGGAGGTGCTGAATTGTCCGTGCGGCGGGGTAGCTGAACCAGTTCCTCCCTGGTGCATTTAAGGACAGAAATGAGGGAAACAGTGGCAGAGCTTAAAATAAAACTGGGAGACAAATACAAAAGCCAAAGGATCGCCAAGCTGCAGGGGCTGGCATTAACACTTTAAATTTTCCCAGCCTGGATTGATGGAGCTCCAGCAGCTTAGCCAGAGGAAATATTAATGGGGTTTTGAAAGGATTTGATTTGGGGGCAATTTTATCACTATGATTTTCCTGTAGCTCTGTTTCAAATGTCTGCGCCACCTTATTTAGCAGCAGGATGTCGGAAGCAAGAACCTTGCCTTGGCAAGCAGGGCAGTTTGGCCAGGAGGCATCCAAACCTCACTCCTAATGTCCCCCAGGGAGTAAAAAGCCTCAAGTGAAGGGCTCCTAGGAAAAGCAGAAAAGAATAAAAACTACCTACTGCCCCAGGATTTCCCCAAGGAGAGAGATGAAACCTAGGAGGTCATGAATTCTCATGTCCAAGGGTGGGCAACAGCATGAAACACCAATTTCTCTGGCACAGAACTTCATATCAGGTCAGCATCAAATAGTGAGATAATGGCACCGTGGGGCACACTGCTTAGACTTCAGTGACTCTGAGTTTGTCTCTCCTTTCTAGGCAGTGATGGGGAAATGCTGCTCTACCTTTATCAGGGCATGGGACATCCCCTGCACAGGAGCGTTTGGAAAACATGAGGCATTAAAGACGAAGCCTGGGCCTTCCTGCAAGGCAAGAAGATTTAGGGAGCTAATCTCCAGGTCCAGATTATGGCATGGCTGAAAGGCACTCTGCTGCCCCTGCAAGTCTACCTCCCCAAATCCAAGGACCATCTGCTTTTCACTCTCTGACTGGATCAGGGTTGGTGACAGTTTGACTTCAAATCGAATCTGGAGCCGGATGCCTGTCTGTGCCTTTGGGGATAGACGAGGATCTGATCGCTCCTTTCTGTCAGTTAATGAATGAGCTAAATCAACATCAACACACGATGAAAACAAACACTTGGCACTATCTAGGACCTAGTGCATGGCACAGCACGGTAACATCTTAACAGCTATTCTCTCCTCTAGCAAACATCAGTGGCCAAATACTCTGCATCAGAGTGGAGTCACAAAGCCAACAGCAATGAAACATGTTCTGCAAAGGAGAGATTAAGGATGGCTGGCCAATGGGTAACTCCACTGCTGGAGCAAAAGACTTCCCCTACACTGAGCCTCAAGCTTCATCTCAAGCTCAGGATGCCCAGGGCAGGACCAAAGAGCTGCCACAGAACCCCAGCACTAGGATAGGAACGATTGTGCAACTGCCTTCAGTGCAGTTGTATAACCTCAGTTGTATGAACCGCTCACAGCCTGGCTCCAAAAACAGCGGCCCAGAGGAAGGGTGGTGTCAATGTTACCTCTCATTCCCCAAAAGAAAAGAAGGAGGTGGAGGGTGCAGGTTTTGTGTTGTTTCACCTGCTGCACAGCCAAATGAATGGAGGTCCAGTGGCTGTGCCGGCTGAGGTGCAGAGCCCTGCTCTCCTCGCTGGCCAGCACTAGGGACCTGGCAGCCAAGGCAGCCTTTGAGCCGGAAACAGATAAATGTGAGCTGTTCCGTCGCTATCCTCTCACTAGCACGTCTTCTCTGGATTGTTTTAACAGCAGAAGTCGCAGACAGGAACACGCACTGGAGATCAGCTTCCATCTGGGTTAACCGAAATGTTTTCTGCCCTTGAATTTCCTCCAGCACCCACTCAACAGCTTCCCCCCCTGTAAAAATGTTTGCTCAAAATCATCCTGACCTGCAGCCAAACGGCCTAATCTGAAAGCCTTACAGCTTCCTGGACTAAAAGGGCAGGAGCAGGGCAGGACAGAATCCACCCGTCCCATCCTACTCCTGCAAAGCTCCCTAATTGCTGCTCCACAACTCACTGTGGCATCAGAGCTGCTATCGTGAAACCCCAGTCTGGCCTCCAGGATGCCTCCCAGTGTCCATTTCACGTGGACTGGAGTTTCCCTGGGCAGCTCAAGTCAGCCCAAGGCAGACAAGGTCGAGTAGTAACCACGTGCGATGCATCAGCGTGTTTCAGCAGGACGGGCAAATAAACTGAACTTCCTGCGTGCCAGGGGCCACAGCAAAACCTGCAGTGAGCAGCTTCCCTGGGCATCAAACGTCTGGCACTGCCCCATGCCGTCTGCCTGGCCGGGGAATTCTCTGCCTCAGTGTCAAATTAACCAGCACTGCATTTCCCAACCAAACATCTAAAGCTACGGACTTCAGACAGGCTCCTATCGCAGCCCCATCGCCAGCCCGCTCCTCCTCACAGACACCCTGCTCCCAGAGCCCTTTGATGTCGGCACCCCTGGCCCCTCCTCGGCAGAACCATGGCCACTGAGCTTGTGGGGAGTGGGGCCAGCTGCAGCATGGCAGGACAGGCGAGGTCCTGCTTAACAGCAGCCCAAAACCACAGTAGGGTCCAGCTGCAAGGCTGGTGAAACCGCTCCAGCCACCCTTACTGCCTGCTTCCCTGGTCATGTCTGGCCATGGGGGGGCTTTGCAAAAGTTCCTTTAGGAATACTGAGATCCCATCCCACAACAGGATGCTGCTGGAGAGGCTGAATGCAGCAGACACATAAACTGCCTTGGAGTCTCCCATTTAGGCAGCTGAGCCCCAGGAATTCATCAGCACAACCACAACCATGTCTTCTCAGCGACGTACAGCGCAAGTCTTCCAGGACAGGCTCACGTCCGCCTAAGCAGCTTAAGTGAACAGCACTGACTGTCTACGCTCAGGCTGTTTCAACCCAAGTGGCGAGACAACAACCTTCAGCTCAGGTAGTGAGTGCACACAGTGACCTTTTAACTGGAGACAGATCACCAGGAGCAGCTCTGCCTACCCAGAGACACATGGTGTGACAAGAAAATCATCCAGAGCAGCAGAACCAGAGCAGCACCGGGAACATGCAGAGCCCCCCACCACTCCTTTGGGGTCTCAGGAAGCAATCACAGCTTTATTGCAAGAAACACCACAGTGTTAAAGCAAAAAGAGATGACAATACCTGATCCTCCAAACTGAGTGCTCGCTAGGGTCGTCGTGGGTCTGTTTTTTCCATTAGCCACTGGCAAGGGAAACATCTAGAAAAACAAGATGAGAGAAAAAATATTTCAGTCTGTCAGTTTTACCATGCTGCTGCAAAGGGGGTCAGGCTGGGCAGGAGGGGAGGGAGGAAAGGAGAGAGCGAACAGCTTTATTGATGCAAAAACCTTTCCTCTCCTTGTGTCCCTGCTACATAGATCAGCTGCAACAGGGGCAGGAGAGGCGCAGCTGTGCACTAGTGTCCACACACATTCCTACGTGCGTAACCTTCTCCTGTGTACACAGCGTGGCTGGCTCCTTCCCTGCAACTGAAAACCATCCAAGAAGCAGCAATGCCCTGGGCACAATCCCTCTCTAACAGGTTCACTGGGGGGCTGCAGAGAAAGTCTGGCCCCATTCCGAAAAAGCCAGAAACACAGCAGCACCCAGCAACACTCAGCTCAGCCTGGCGTGTCCCTCAACACCCAGCACAGCCCACTGTGTCCCTCAACACATCATCTCACTCTTCAGCAGCATGCAATGCCTCGCTGCCCACAGGCAGAGGTGACCAAGCACACACTCCAGTGATGCCTGACCGCACACCAGCTCCCTGAGCAGCTCCTGCCAGGCAGCCCTGGGGTCTCGTGGGAGAAGCCACACGAAGGACAACGGTGTTTAACTCACGATGAGAAAGATTTCTGTTTTACAGTGCCGCTCCTCCTGGCTCCTTGTTTGCTGTGCTGCTGCAGCTTCAGGATCACAACTAACCTCCTCCTGCCAGGGAGCTTCCTCCAAAACACCACACAGCTCCCCAAGCTAACCTGGATAAATATTTTTAATATCAGTTGGGAGGGTTTTTCAGAAGCTGCTATTTTAAAAATTGAGATGCACCTGCACGCAGCAGCAAAGAAAAACTAATTCCTCTGCGCACAAATGGAGCTCCAGCCAATAAAACAACCAGTGGGAAAGCGTCTCGTGAATTAACATTTTAATATCCTTTTGTTTTACTGCTCAAACTCGAGATACTTTCAGCACCGAGTCATTTCAATTTTTATTATTTTTAGCTTTGCGACGTCTGAACAACTCAAAAAGTTTTAATGCTTTGAAGATGAAACCATGTAATGGCACGAGAGCCTACAGACACACAGCATTTCATGCCCCAACAGAGCTGGCGTCTGGCTGTGGTCAGAAACCTTCCTTTGGAGAAAACCGTCAGCCTGGCTCTGTTGCCATAAATGCTGGGGGGGGGATAAAAAAAAATCCCTGACGGTGAAATGTGGCAGAGACAGAGAGAGCAGTCAGGGTGCACGCAACACAACAAAACTCTAATGTGGATTTGGGATCATCTGCACACACGCATACCCTACACACATTAAGTCTGTGTTTAAATAAAGCTCTGAGCAGGGTTTAAGCAGCGTGGGCAGCTCCAGCAGCTTTCACCCCACTTCTCCTTTCCACCATCCCACTCTGCTGCCCATATATAGGGTGGGCTCCCCAGTCCCTTGGGTTGCATTGCCCTAGACCCTTGGGGTGGGCTCCCCCAGTCCCTTGAGCTAGATGTCCCCCAACCCTTGGTGTGGGTATTCACGGCTCCTAGGGTGAGCTCTCCCAGTCCCCCCACCTGAAATGCCTTGTTTCTTCAAGAAGTTGATTGAGAAAACAAAAACAAACTCTCATGACACCAAAAAGTTGCATCCAACCTTCTGAAATGCTACAGGTTTTTCCTGTCCTTCCCCCTTCCCATAGAGCTATTTTCTACAAAGATCTCCAAAATTACTAAAAATGCAATTCCTGCAGCAGATCCCACCCAGCGAGCACTCACCCCCAATTCCTGTAAGGTAGGGAAGAAGATTCAGTGAAACCCATGTTTTAGGAGGCAGCTCTGTGTGTTGGGGGGAGACACACACACACACACACGCGCGCACAAACGTTAACAGGACCGAGCAGCAAAAAGCAGCAAAACCCAACAAAACCGAATCTCTTCCACCTCTTTTTCAAGAGCATTTCTGCCGAATACCTGCTGCTGCTGCTGCTGCAAAACTTACAGGCTGAGCAGCAAACATGGGTGAAGAAAATGAGCTGCTTCATTCCATCATGCGGTGAGATCTTTCAACTTCTGCAAAAGGACGTGCTGTGTGCCCCCCCCTTCCCCACCACCAGCAATCCACAGCACACCTCTGCACCCCGGGGATGCCCTCCCCACTTCCTCATCTGCTATAAGAGAGATTCTGAAACTGATGCAACACCCTGGGGCTCTCCCTCCTCGAGGGATGGAAGTCACAAACCCTTTCCCACACCAGGGCAGGTAGGGCTGCAGAAGCAGGGGGACCCCAGGCTTCCCCTCATCTCAAACCCACCTCTACCACTGACTCCAGGAAGCGTTTTGGGTAGGGTTGGGGTTTTTTCCTTGCTGCCAGCCTGTTTTTCCACTGTGGTGTGGGCTGAGGGTGAGCAGCATTAGCTAACACTGCCTTGAGGAGCCCAGCACGAGTCATACATGAAGTGCTGGCTGCCTGCCCCTCGTGAATGTCACTTGCAGGCAAAGTTCACCCACCCACTGTAAATTTCCTTTCTGCTTTAAAAAATAAATGAGGGGTGAGGGAAGGTAAAAGGCAGGAGACAAAGCAGAACTGGCACTTACCAGAGGGACAGGGGATGGTGAAGAGACCTGGGCATGAGGTCAGAGGGGCTGTAACGTGGCCTTTCTTGGATTTGAAAACCATCGATGTAACTGGTTATGTCAAATCCCCCATCTTAAGTGTCTGTGTTTTGTTTCTCTTGCCCTATCTCCAGCCTCCCTGACAGCTGACAACAACTTCAGCAGCTCAGTTTCCCTCCATCCCAAGGAATTTCCTCTCCCTTCATTTCTCTCAGGTTAAAAATATGCAAATCCAGTGCAGGGAAGAATCCAAACACCCACAGTCCCCACTGCAGAGGCTGTAGCCAAGAGACCCTGCACTTACAACAGCAAAGTGTAAGCAAGAAAGGGGATCTGCCACACACCAGTAACAGCATGGAACAGCTCTGCATTCATCGGGAACTTGTACCTTTGCATCAGTGTTTTCAAACAGCTGATTTTACCTCCTCTGCTCCCCCACTTTATGGAATCCAGGCTGAACGAACCTCAGGCCTGAACTCAATCCCCAAACATCTACTTTACAGTGTTGAGAACATCCAGTTGTTCATTGGGGAGAGGAGAGAATTCAAGTCAATGAATACTGCCAGCAGGACATACGTGCTCACTTCATACAGACCTTCCTGACTACAGCCCCAAACATCCACTGTGGCCCCATGTGAAGTCAAACTTAACTGCTTTACTCCAAACAAAAGACAATTTTATAACCGGGAGGCAACTGCTGCACCTCGGCCAGAGCAGGGCACCACTGCAGCACCCTCCAGCAAGGGCAGGACCAGTTAGTTTGAGCCCCACTTCCTGGCAGCTGTTTGGCTTTTACCCCCCAGTTGGGTGGCTGGAGCTACAAAGGGCTGGCATGCACCAAGAGCAGTCACTTGCTGAGCAATCAGACTGCGGGTCCTATCTGACTGCTCAAGTCCATGCCCACCCTGCAACATCTCATCGAGCTAGAAACCCACTCTGACAACCAGCATCCCTGCAGCATATGGTTAATACTCTGCTAATAATCATGGTTGTTAACAGCACTGTGCTCCTGCCAGAGACCCAGGCTGGCACACAGCCGCCTGCCTCTATCTAGCTTGGCAGACATGCTCCATGCGGGGACAGACCCCAACCCCAGCCGCATGTCTGCCTGTGCCACTCCATCCCACTCTCCTCGTGTCCTCAAGCCTGGTGGGGACAGAGCCCACACCTCCCCATAACTGCACCACCAGCACTGGCAGCACTGCCAAGATGCCATCTGGGGTAACCAACACAAGACCTTGCAGCCAAGCATTTCCCAATGGCACAGACCCCTGGATGCCAGAGGTGGCTCCTGCAGCTGGCAGCCTGCACCCGCCAGGCTGAGTTGCAGACGCTGGCTATGACGGGCCAAGGGATAATGCACCAAAACACCAAATGAACCCATGCATGAACCTGGCAATCCCAAGCTGTGGGATTGATCCAAGGAGCTCCGGATCCTCTCTCCTCCAGGTTCGAAGCCCATCCTGGTCTGGTGTCAGGAAGCAGCAGTGAAAGAAAACCACAAACTACCTGCACTTTGGGGCAATTAGAAGAGGCAGCTTGCTCCTGGGCAGAGGTAAGTGGTGCCCAGCACATCCCACAGCAGAAGTCAGCCTGTGTGTCAGCCCACGCTCTCTTAGATGTGCATTACAGACTCCCGCAGTTCTCACCCGTAGTGACAAATGATGCTGGGTGAGTGATGTGCAGCTCAAAAGCCACCCCAGGTATTTATTCAAGGCAGGACTCTTTCTTTTTCAGGGCACTGAAGCCCAAATTATTACAGCTTACAGAACCGTTTTAGGTACTGACCCCCCCAAACTCTCACCTGACTGTGCACCCCACAAGGACCAGACCTTACAATTCACGCACTGCCCAGCAAAATCAGTGCAGAGCTGGACCACAAGCTGCAGGGGTTGAAGTTATTTCCCCTCCCAAAAAAAAATTAAAAAGTAGTCAAAATGCAAAGCTGAAGCAAATTTTTCCAGTGGCTCAATCTCTCTACTCTTCCATCTAATCCTCTCAAGGTGATTAGTGAACCAATGTTCCACTCCACCCTATTTAAAGAAAAATATATGTTACAAAGAGAGAGCTTTGTGGTGAAAAGCCCCATGTGCCAACGACAACGGGAGAGTGACCCATGAAGTAGACTCTGCTGGACCCACGTTGTACAGCTCACGGCACAGGCTGTCCTAGATGGGAAGAGCCACTCATCTTCCAGGAGATATGTTAATACTCCCTCTACGCAAACTCAGGAGAAGGGCACATGGAGATGAGGGTTTGTGAAATGGAGCTGGCACAAATCCAAGCTGCGTCGGAGCCCATCAGCCAACTTATCCTGGAGGGAATGGCTTCTAGTCATCTGGCAGGCCCACATCCTGCAAATAGCTGCCCCCACTGCCACTGCTCAACACAGGCGCCAATCCCACCACTGACCAAGTGCTGGCCATTCCGAGGTTCACAGCAGTGTAAGAGCACTGGAATTGAACCCAAATTTAACCGTTAGGAGCAGAATAATCTCCAGAAACATTTGTGTGTGGAGGGAGCAGGTCAAGACCTCTCCAGGGAACACAGCCCTGAGCATGCAAATGAGGGTGCTTCATTCAAATTGAAAATAAGGTCCTAGGTTGGGGTGGTTTGTTTTATTTAAAAGCTTGAAACAGGGAGTAGGATTGGATTTTTTTTTTTCCTAAGGGGGTGAATAAGCAAAGCTGGAGCCACTGCCACACCAGCCAGAGAGCAGACTGTGGGCTACTGCCCGTAAGTGAGGTTCAAACCTGGACACTCTCCAGCATAGATGATGGAAAGCTCCAGGGCTCTGCCAACCCACAGGACCTCCAAGATGACAGAGATAAACACCAACCACTCCCCAGTGATCCCTCACAACAGCCCTGGTTTTCCACACACACAGTCACTTGCAACCCCTAACTAACTGCTGTAAAGAAACACACAACTCAGGCTCTCCTCTCTTTGGGGAACCCATACCCACACCTCCAGCACAGAGTCCTGCCAGGACAGGTACAAGCCCCCGCTGCTTTTTTATACAAGTTTATTTGGCAGCGGATACCCCCAGTTCTGCTGCTGCTCTCCCCTTCACTTTATTACCTCCGCTCCAAAGAAAGGGGCAAGACAATCAGCCCAGTGGGGACTGCAGGCAGGGTGACCCGGGACAGCCCTGAGACACAGCAGCGACACTCGGGGTGATTCCTCCTCACGGGGTGGTTGTTTTCTTTCTAATCTCCACGCACGGTTGCTTATCTCAAAGGCAAGACACACGCTCTGGGTGCCATGGGGGTGCAGCACTCAGCACAGGAACTCAGCACAAAGTTCTTTTGAACACCAGCTCTCCCCTCCACAAGTCACCTGCCAATGACAGACAGCACCGGTGCCCCAAGCACAGAGGGTGGCACTCAGCTGACCTACAACAGCAGCACAGAGTGGGGACTAGCCCTCGCTCTGCTATGGCTAGACAGGACCTTCTTCCCCACCAAGCAGCACACATCTTCCCAGGGGAGCCCCTTAGGTCCCATTTTCTTTGAGTTTTAACAGCTCCTAAACACAGCTCATGTTTTGCAGGACACAGAAGAGCAGAGCTTTAGCACACAAGTGCCCAACCTCCTGAACAAAATATGGTGCCAGGGAGTTTGGACCCACTTCCAACTGAGACAGAATAACCTGTTGGAGCAAAAGTTTAATAGTCTGGATGTGTGGAGAGGAAAAAAGGCCAATGAATCAGCTACTGCAGTTACAGCTTTGCAGGGCTTCAGAGTCACTCAGCAAGCATTTCACCAGCAAACACACAACCCCTGACACTTGCCCAGCATTTCTCATCCAAAAAGAAAAGAAACCCAACCCCAAACTCCAGCCCACCTCTCTGTGCGCTCTGCAAGGAAACAAGATCCGTTTGAGGGGAAGGGAAGGAGGGGAGGGAGGGGGGAGAAGGAGAGGAGGGGCAGAGGCTTTGCTTTAACTTGAAAATAAACAAGTTGCAGCACATGTGCCCGCACACACAAACACAGCACATCTGAAAGCCATCATGTCCAATTTACGGGCTCACATTTCCTCCCTTCTGCAGTTCCAAGACGCTGCTCAGCAGCAAAGCCCCGGGGCCTTTAAAGCCCCCTGGCCGCGCTCTCCGCTTACCATACTGAAGTCCAGCAGGTCACTGAGCTCTTTGTCTGTCCCAACTGCAGCCATTCTCTGCTGCTGCTGATTCATACTCCCACAGACTCAACAGTGGCAGCCCTAGAGAAAGCGAGGGGGAGGGGAAAAAAGAGAGATTTTTAATGACTGGAGCAAACCACCCACCCCATTGATGAGTATTTTAATAAAGAGAAAGGGGGAGAGCAAAGCACAGACTCCGCTGCCCCTCTCCAGTGGCCAAGTCCTGCGCCAGAGAGCAGAGGCAGAGAGTCCTCACACAGCACCCAGAGGCAGGAACAAGCGCTCTATTGACCAGACACACTTGTATGTTAGTTTTTTGCTGCCAATTCCACTAGTGGAGGCCAATTCTGCTCCTGGCGTGTGGCGAACGAAGGCGGGAGGGGGGGGGGGCAGGAGGGGGNCATTTATCAAAGGGTTCAGGCAAGTTATCACTCAGGCGCTTGTCTGGCTTGGCTCGCCCCCTCTCCTTCCCCCACACTCCCCGCAGGAGCCTCTCTTGTCCTCGCTGAGTTTTGTTTAAAAAAAAGAAAACTAAGAAAAAAAAAGTCTGATCTTTCGCCTCTTCCCTTCCAGTCGCCGAGCACCTGCAGCTGCTTTCGCAGGCACTGGGGATGCCCGAGCCAGGCCAGACCCAGCAAAGGCGGCTGAGCCTCTGGCTCTCGGCTCCCAGAAAGGAGTTGGAGGAAAAAATAAAAATATTAAAAAAATAACCTAAAAAAATTTGTTTTCAGAGGGTTTTACAAAAATCAAGGCCTCCAGGCAGCCTGATGGGGCGAGCTGGTTGGTCAATATTATTCTTCCTAATTTTTACCGATTCTTTTATTTTATGAAGGGACATCAAGGTTTTTTGGCCGTGATCGAAAAATATTTCTTTGAGAGGGAGGAAAAGAAGACTGGGATGAGAGAAAAGAGTCCTTTTTTGGAGAGGGGGAGTTGTTTTGGTTGAGTGTTGGGGTTTTTTTAGGAACTCATTCATGGTTACAAAGGGCAGCTGGCCAATAAATTTAACTCATTAGTCATAAGGTTGGGAGAAGAAGAATTAAAGAAAAAGAAGAAAACTCAGCCTGATCCAAAGGGTTTGTTCATTTCAGGGAAGTTTTACCAAAAAAAACTCCAAAACCCTTCTGAAATCAACCCAGACCCTGAAAGCCTTTCCATGCTGTAAAAACAACCCAAAAACCCAACAAACCAACAACCAGGGGATTTAGGGGATTTTGCCCCTCTATCCCCCACCTATCCCCCTCTCTTGCTTTTCTTTAGAAA
>VZRI01007748.1:0-24664 GCA_013397515.1 Upupa epops
CCACTCTTTGGGCCACCCATTTAACCATTGTTTTATCTGGCAGACTGTCTGCTCGTCCAAGCCATAAGCAGCCAGTTTATCAGACAAAATTCCATGGGTAACAGTGTCAAAGGCTTTTCAATATTCCAGGTAAATGATATCCACAACCTTTCCCTGGTCCAATAGTTGTGTCATGCTGGCAGAGAAGGAGATCAGGTTTGTAAGGCAGGACCTACCTTTAATAAAACCTTGTTGGCTGGGCCTGATCCCCTGGTTGCCCTGTATGTGAAGTGCAGTGGCACCTGAGATGATGTATTCCATGACCTTCCCTGGTACTGAGGTCAGAATGACATGGTATAGTTTTCTGGATCCTTCTATCTGCCCTTCTCATAGATGGGTGTTACATTTGCCAACTTCTAGTCCATTGCAACCTCCCCAGCTAGCCAGGATTTCAAGTTAATAATGGATAGTGGCTTGGTGAGGACACCTTCCAGCTTTCTCCGGGCCCTTGNTGAGGACACCTTCCAGTTTTCTCAGGACCCTTGTGTGCAAGCCCCAGACTTGTTTACTTCTAGGTGGTGTAGCAGGCTGCTGACCACTTCCTTTCCAACTGTGATGGCCTCATTCTGTGCTCTTGCTCTAGCTCTCTTTCTCTTGCTGTCTCCTAGCTCATGAGGCCTCTTGTCTACTGAACGCCTAGTTCCACTGCTGAAGACTGAGGCAAAGTAGGCATTGAGAACCTCAGCCTTTTCCACATTATTCATTATTAGGTTTCCCTCTGAATCCAAAACAGGATTGAGACTTTCCCTGTCCCTCCTTTTGCTACTAATGTATTTATAGAAACGGTTTTTATTATCCATAACAACTGTAGCTAAGTTGTCTAGCTGTTCTTTGGCCCTCCTGATTTTCTTTCTGCAGAGTTGACTGTGTCTTTAAAAACTTCATGAGAGGCTAGCCCCTTCTTCAAGAGGTCATAGACTCTTTTTGATCTTGAGGTGCAGCCAAAGATCCCTGCTTAGTGAAGCTGGTCTCCTTCCCCACCTGTTCATCTTTCATCTCATGGAGATAGCCTGCTCCTGTGCTCTTAAGACTTCCCTCTTGAATATTGTCCAGCCTTCCTGGACACCTATATCTTTTAGGTCTGACTCCCAAGGAACTTCAACAATCACTTTCCTCAACAGGCCAAAGTTTGCCCTCTGGAAGTCTAAGGTAACAGTTTTGCTAGTCCCTCTCCTTGTTTTTCCAAGGACTGAAAACTCAATCAACTCATGATCACTAATATTTTGCCTAGTATCAAATCACAGATAGTGAATGGACTCTGGTTGAATGTTAGCAACCTTGGGGGTTCAGTCATATTTCTATCCACTTACCCTGGGTATACTTCATGACTTGTCAAAATCCTTAAGGGATTTAGGGTCAAATAAATAATTTCACTATAGAAGACAATAAAGTTGTTCATGCATGGTAACTATTAAATTCACGTAGACTATGCTCAATTGCTTTCCTGTCCTTAACTGTTTCCAAATCATCACCTTCAAAGGATGAAGTGAAGCAGACTTACATGTATTTCCCTGGGTTCTTTTTCCTGCCCTTCTTGAAGATAAGGGTGAAAGGGTAAAAGCAAACAAACAAGAGAAAACAAAACCAAAACATTTTTCCAGACCTCCCTTCTTTCCATTATGTTCTCTTGTAGGATTCTTCCCAGCAGGTCCCTGAAGAGGCTAGGAATACCCACATGAGTGAACAGCAAAGTGGAAATAGGCTGGTACATCTAAGCAGACTCTCCACAGCATCCCCAATGCAAGCCTCCAGGCAGTAGCGAGCAGATGTAGGGAGCAAGTTAGATTAGCAGACAGATTAAAGGGCCTCTGTGGAAGGGAATCTCCCACCACTCCTCCTCTCTCCATTTCCTTCTGATGCTTTTGTTTGGATCAGGCTCAGCCAGCTCAGATGCTTTACTGGGAAGAGCTCATTAAGTCAGGTTAATACTTATTAACCAGGATAATGACTTATTCATTCATTAGCTGCAAATCTGCAGTGTGGAACAGAATCCATCCTTTTGGCATCAGAAATAACAATTTTATAGTTTTCATCACTACAAAAGTTTCCATTTCTCAACCTGAGAAACAAACAGTCTCACCATAGCTACAGCTGTGTGTTCTGTCTGCAGAAGCTGCACAGCCTAAGATAAAAAATTCATTAGTTTTTTTCTCATTACCTTTTGAATCCACACAATCTGCTGTTCTATAACAGTGCAGACCTTCTGAAGGTGAGTAGTTCATCTACCCCAAGCTCTTAAGCACCAACAGCCCAAGGCTTGGAAACCTCCATTGTAGTTGGGGAGCTTGGCTGGGTCAGGATCTCTGGAATTACCTGAATAGTGGGCCCACATGGGTCATCACCACCATCTCTAGACATGTCTCTTTCAAATCTCTGATCCCTGCATCCCCAAACCCCCCAAAAATCTACTTCCTTTCTGAGCTGTACCCTAGGTTGGCATGTATACAGTTGTCTTTCCGGCAGCTACTGTGAGAGTGCCTGACCCACCACAACCTGTATATTATTTGGAGTCAGACATGCTTCAATTACCCTTTGATTAAAAACAGCTGATAAAGCCCATTAGAAGCTGCTGAAGGTTGCACAGAATGTTCTCACCTGCTATTTTTCCTAGTAGAAGCAAGACTGTCACTCCTTGAAGAGGTCTCTTGTGATCCGAAGTTCTAGAAGGTGTCAAGGCAGATCTCAGAAACGGTTAGGCAAACTGCTGCATCTGTTGGTTGATGTCTAATGAAGTCAACAACTAACTCTTGACATAAATTTACTTCTTTTCAGGCCAAGGATTGGCTAAAAGAAAGTATCTTGAAAAACGTGTGCCCAAACTTACTTGTAGTGTTAATCACTCCTTTACAGGTGTTCCAGAATTTACCACATCATAAATAGTGTGTCTCACCTGACAGTGAGGCAAAGCTGTTCTGACAGATTGAAGGCAGTCGGAGGGCAGCAAAGACAATTACAGAGATAGGCAATTACAGAAGAAATGAAGCAATAAAACCAACCTTGTGATGCATCGTTCCCCGAATGACAATGGAGTGCTAGAAACTAAAGAAAATACTGTGCTGAAAAGAATCAGAAAAGTAAAGTGTTGTAGCATTTGCCCAGGAAGTCCAGGATATACTTGTTACACCTCTGTGGTGATATTATTCAGGTATCATTTTTGATAAATACCAGCTTAGCTCTAGAGAAAAGGTCTTTCTGCCTGTACAGAGGGGGCTTGGAACTAGATGATCTTAAAGGGCCCTTCCAACCCTAGCCATTCTGTGAAGTTCCTTCAAACCTGCCACGTATTTGCCCAGTTTTCTGAGACTTTATATTTCTGTATGAGTCAGGTTATGTACTGTACTGTATAATATGTGCTGTAATCACAAAACATTTTTCCATTGGAAAAGTGAATCTGGCAATGCATGAATGTTAGATCTTGAAGATTACTGCACAGAGCAGTGATGGTTTTCCCACACAGACTAGTAAGTGCTCAGCACTTTGTAACCAATTCTGGTAAGAGTTGGTTTTTGTATGCCTGCACATACCTTTAAAAATAAGAATTATTTTGCCTTTTAAAACTCAAGCTGTCAGACATATAGTACATACATTTATAAAGCTCCTCAGTCTTTACAGTATTTCTGTTTACATTTGGGTTGAAAGGTTTGAATTGCTTTCTGGATGAATGACTCAAGGGTATCATGTTCCTTGCTCTGTGATGCTACTATTGCTTCTAGTTGTGGTGACCCCTGGGAAGGGCGAGGATGAGGAAGAAATCACTTGTTGTCTAGGGAGTGCCAAAAACATTGGAGTGTTTCATATCTGATGAGATGAAAACTTAACCTCCAGTATCTGTGGATGTCTAAGTGACAAAATCAGCAGTAGCTGTCAGATTTTCTAGGCTGCATTTGAATGCTGCTACTGTAATCCTGAGAAATGTAAGAGTAGGTTTAAACAAATGAAATTTGTCTCAGTCTGCTGAGGTTCAGCTGGCAGCACAGACACAGATTCAAATAAATGTCTGGCCTCTCAGCTAGAGAGAAAAACTTGTGCAACTCATTCATGTGTCTTTGTAAATTATTTTTCTTCACAGGAGTTTGTAGGTCTTTTTTTTACTATGTCCAAGGCAGAGATGGCTAGTCTTCAGAGTGCGTACAACAGCTAATCCTTTGTATGGGGTGATAACTACTACCCTATTACAAATTAGTACTAAGTGCTGAGTATTCACATATGTTGTTAACACCATTAGAAGCTGCAGGAAAGTGATCTAGGCAGGGTAGGTTTACCAAGTGATGGCCACTGAGATAATGTTGGATGCTTTCTGCATTTGTGTTGATTTGCTGAGTAACACAGATTTCTCCCAAACACTGGCTGTTAGATTCATCTGAGCTACTGATTTCCAAACTGTGTTCACACTTCTCACTCTGGGATATTGTGATAGGGTCCCTGTCATGGGATACTTTTAGCCTAAGTTAAAAATGAGGGAAGTCTGAGAGGGGATAAGTTTGCAGAAATAAGGATGAACTTAAGGATCCGCTTCTAAGCATAACTTAATTGATGTACATCAAAGCCTGATTCAAATACCCATTGTGATCAACATCAGCGTAAGGCAGCTGGACAACAGAGGGTATTCAAGGATGGGAAAGCAGCTGCA
Source organism: Upupa epops (assembly GCA_013397515.1). Taxonomy (NCBI): domain Eukaryota; kingdom Metazoa; phylum Chordata; class Aves; order Bucerotiformes; family Upupidae; genus Upupa; species Upupa epops. The sequence goes on from VZRI01007748.1 coordinate 4,670, forward strand.
AGAAGTTACCATGGTTCCATTAGCGAAATGCGGACATAAGTCCAGAAGTGCTTGGCATAAAGATGTCTTACACTTTGTATAAAAGAAAAAATGCAACTCTGTCCATTAATGTTCGAATACTCAGGAGCACATTGCTCATCTACTGAAAAACGGGCACCAAAGACAGTTAAGTAAGATCATATGAGACCTTTCACTTCTTCCCCAATTTTTTAAGAAGAAATAGAAATGCACCTTTCCAAATTCAGAGAATCTTGAACTGCTGCAAGTCTTGTGTTTAGGTATTTTCAGAGGGAGGGGCAAGTGCTTCTTGTCATGTCTGTGATGTCATCTGTAACTGCAGAATGCACACCTATTTTTATACCAAATGTCAACAAGTTTTTATATGTTTTGTTTTTCCATGTCTTTAGTTATTTCAAATCAAACAGCTAAGGCAAAAATGTTAAAACCTATGAATAAATACAAGTTTTCAGGTAAAAAGTAGACCAGCAATCAAGGTAACTGTATAGATTTGGAAAGCTCCAGACAAATTGATACGTCTATATCTTAGAACTATAAAATAATTGCCAATACTAATGTTAAATATTCTTCCAGTCAGAGACCTAATACTAGGGATTATCAAGTGCTACTAAAAGTGGCAGAAGTTGTAGGAATTCCTTCAAGGACAAGGCTTTGTCTTCACTAGATTGTATCTGCAGTCTTGCAGATAGTGTGACAATTTTCTCTGCCCATTGCTGAAAACTGCAGGAGACTTACGGGCTGATGTTTCCAGCTAAGAAGCAGGACTGGAGGATTGACCTCAAACTCTGTGCTGACATAATACAGCTTGTAAGTAACTGTCAAATTCTTTAGAGCCTTGTATATACTAAAATGTGTTTTATGGCATAAGTGGCTAAATGTATAGATTTTACAGAAGTACATGTGTGTGCATAGCCTGGTTAGTCTATTACAGCATATACTAAACTAAAATTTTATGCTCATATATTGGCTTAGAAGTGTATTCATGTTTCTCTTCAAACATTACTTCCTCCAGATGTTGTTTTCTGTGACATTTTATAATAACTGTATAAGCCATTTTTAAGCTCTCCCTTGATAGTGTAAGTTTGAACTCCTAATGCATAAATTTTAAAAAATTTATTCTTGAATTATCTTTATCATTTGGACTGAGGTATAAGTTTTGATATTTTTTGGGGGGGATAAATTTTCTTGTATGTTACCATGAGATCAAAATGAGTTTCTAAAATAACTTTGTCTAATGAGTTTAGATAGAATAATTTCCCTTTTACCTGGAATTTCTCTGGATAAAAGAATTTTCTAAGGACCTAAATAAGTGTAAACCCCTAGTCTCAATTAGAAGCTTATTTTCTGTCTTGTATGTCTATAGCCTTCCAGTCAGGGAAGAATTCCTGTACTAGTGTGCCAAACAGGAGGGTTATATCCAGTACTTTTCCTAGGGCACAGTGTCACAACTGGCTTAAGCTAACCAAACACAATTTACTCTATTTGCCTCCCTTATGCCAGCACAAGCATGTGTGTCTGGGTGGTGAGCCAAACAGTTCTAGCTAGAGACTGGTTGTATAGGAATAACCTGGAAAACACAAGAAATAAAAGAAAAAACAGTGGATTATCTGTAGCTTCAGCTGTGCTGCCACAGGAGCTATAGAAGCAAGGGAAAATAATCAAGCTGTTGTAAATCTAGTTTAATAAGCTTTTGCTTACTAGACCTCACGTGTAGAAGACATTATTGTCTGTGACCTTTCATGAGGAGGGAAACAATATCTCAGGTCTTCCTATACACTATGTGCTATCCTCCTTGTGTCACCTGTATGGAACCTGTATGTGGAGACTTCAACAGAGACAAATCTGGGTCAAATTCAACACTGGAATGGTCAGAAGGAAAACAAGGTGAAATTGCTTTAACAGACATTTAGGAAAAGGCTCAGAGCAGTCAGAAGCCAAAAGCTTGGTGTAGTTAACCTGTAACTAGTAAGACAGGTAGCAGACTTAAATCCAAATTCATAACAGTCTTTCATACACAAAGTTTGCTCAGACTAAAAAAAACTAATTTTGATCCATAGCTCTGATCCATAGCTGTGTAAATTGATAAAACTGTGCTGTGGGAAGGGAAAGGACATTCCTTTCTAAAGGTAAATATAATGCTGAGGCAAATCCATGCATTTCCACAGTCATGGTTTGAAAATTACCAAATTTTCAAGTATTAGTTTGATGCTTATGTGCTGAAAAAGCATTTTATTTTAAAGCTGGAGGTAGCTTTCCTAACAAACCTCCTGCGTCAGTGTCTGGACTCTACAGGTGATTGGTGGACAGTCTATAAAAGGGAAGGTACTTCTTAGTTCATCTTTCTTTGTCATCTTCTTCACCATCTTCGCCTTTCTCCTGCTTTCTCTTTCAATATGTCTTGAGAGACAAAGAACTCTTCCTCTGCAAGAAAGCTCTTCCCCACCCCCCAGGAGTTGAGAGGGCAAGCAATGGCTCTCAACTCCCTGCCACGGAAGGGTGGAAGGTGAAAGAGCCTAAGCCTGGCTACAGCTCTTCTGTGGGAGCAGCCACTGCTCTCTTTTGAATGGGAGCTCAAACGCAGAGAGAGTGGACCTTTTGGACTGTGGCCGTCACAGCTCACCCTAGCTTCTGGCAGGTGCCGAAGAGACAAGCCATTGTCTGTACCTGCAGACACCACTTTGGTGAGGGTGAACCTGCAGCCCTTCCCTCTTTCACAGAGGGCTCAAATGCAGAAAGCCAGCCCCAGCTCATTCCAGTTCTTAGCAGTGGGCCGAAAGAGAGGGTAACTCCTCCACAGCTGCTTCTGCATCTTGATTGCCTTTGAAGATGCCAGACAGAGGTGAACTATGACCCTCTACCTCCCTTGGTGCCTAACCATAGGGGAGAAGAAAGGGAGGCTCTGCATAAGACCTGTAGAAAGCCCTTGGATGAGACCTTGAAAAGCCTATTTGCCATAACAGGCATGGCCCCACATGACCATCACAATGTTGGCTTTGTTTCCATCAGACTGACAAAGATCCTGTATACTCTACCACTGAGAGACTGAGAGAAGCCNATCCTGTATACTCTACCACTGAGAGACTGAGAGAAGCCTCTACGAAGAGAAAGAGAGGTCACAAGTCCTGATCTCCTAAGCCTTTGGCAAACCGATAGTCTGGGATTCTGTTGTTTTCTCTACATTTGACTCTGCTGTAGCAGAGTTCCCAGCCTACGGGAGCTAGAAGAATGCAAGAGATGTCATGGAATGCATGAGGACCAGGAAAAGGAACTTTTCCACAAGCACCAAATGTGTGTTTTGTGCTGTATTTCTGTCACACACACACACCCCCCCCCCCATCCTTTCTGGAAAGGGGGGTGCAAGCATGTGTGTGTGTGTGTGGTGGTTTTGTGCTTATGAGTGTTGGTGTACACTCTCTTGTCCCAGAGCTCTCATCTAAGGCAAAAAACTGGTGTGTTAGCTGTCTCCCATTTCTCTCAGTGTATGTAGACATTGTACAGTTTCTATTTTACATTATTAATTCTTTTACTTACTTGGGGATTTTTTTTCCTTTTCTTATTGGTAATGGGTTCAGTAAACTGTTGTCTTTTTAGCAGAGTTGCTTCGTTGCCTGTTGAATGCTCGGTGAGAGCTGGTTGTTGTACTAGAATTACAGGCACCAACACAAACCAATGAAGACCCTATCCCTAAACCATTACACCTGCAAATGAGTTGTTTTCACAGTTCTAACATCTAACTTTTTGCTTGAGAATGAGAGTTTTAACAAGTTTTCTCAGAATGTTTTGCAAAGAATATAGAGATTTCTTGGGTTTGGGTTGATTCTTTAGTGTATACAAGGATAGAAGTATTACTATAAATGGCATAGTAAATATAATATTCACAAAGAGCTTCAAGGTCTGGATCAAACAAAATTAATCTTTTCTCATTTTTCTTAGCACCGTAAGGGAGTTTTGTGGATAAATTCTTTTTCAAGTTCATAGATTATGAAGAACGATGGAAAATTTAACAAGTTAAAAGAAAGACTTTGTAGACAGATAGAGTTTCATACAGAAAGTCATTGATGTAGTGATAAATGTATTTTTTCTTAATTTGGAGGCAGTTTTGACTATTCAGAGACCCAAAGAATGAGATAATTGAGGATTATACACAGTTTCTCAAACTGTTTACATCTTTAGACTGCACCTGATTTGAGACTATTGGCAGTAAAAAGAACCCTTTCACTATTTCTGTCCCTCCAGTTATTTTCTGTAATTCTTTGCAACATCTTCACAGTGAATTTCATCTTCATTATAGTTGAGACCACTACATCATGAAAAATACTTTACATTTTGTTTGGTTCAGTCAAGTATGTACCAGTGTGAACATGCTTGATAGCTAAGATCAAAATCAGAATCTGAAAAAGCAGAAACAAGATTACATATTGTATACTTCATTAATATCATGGACCAAATTCTTTTCTTCCTCTCAGATGCAGGGTACAATTCAGAATAGGATTTTGCCTAGTGTGGGGAACATAAAAGCCATAATTACAAGAAAAACATTTCTAGAATTGTCAGGTAGCAAGTGTTCACTAACTATGTGTATAAACAGTTGGGATTCAGGAAAATGCTACTTTGTGTTAAAAAACTGCTTAGGAGGGGAAATAAGCTTACTTCAGTCTCTTCATCTGTAGAAGAGCCATAATTTGTTCATGTCTATGCATCTGTTTAAAATTTAGCCATTGCTAACACTTGAATTTTCAGCACCTTCCCCTATAACAGGATGATTTAGAGAATTCCACATGCACAAGCCTATTAACTGGCTGGTATTTTCATGCTTGACTTGACTAGTCTGTTTACCTAAGTGAGTCTTTTTGATGCAAAGTGAGAGAACCATTCAGAAACGGAAGTGAAGATTTAACGAAACTAAGTATAGACATGGTGACCCTGACAGTCTGAAACAGAATGTCAGAAGGTCATGCAGCAGGGCATAAGTTAATAAAATGAAAACCAGAATCACTAAATCTATTAACGATAAAAAGATTCTAATTTATCTTGCTGTGATCAACCATGTCAAGCAATGTTAGTAAGTACTTACACCCAACATGCACATAAAAATATAATCAAATAACAATTAGAGGGTTTATACGTGTTCCCAAAGAAGTAAGAAACTACAACAAAACACGCATTGAAAAAATGTAAAGTATTTCTTTCTTCATCAGTGCCTGATTCAGACTTTTAGAATATACTAATAAAATTTTGCCCTTCTTTTTAAGGGTATAACATGAAACACAAATTGTTTTTTCTGAGCTCTATTTATCACTGTTCCTTGGAATAGGAAGTGAAGTGTCCAAAAGGCTTATGAGATCTAGAAAGATGAGGTGGCATCACATGGTAAGCGGCAATAGGAAAGACCATCTTTGTTTCATTCTGATACATATTCCTCAGCTGTGAGGTAGAACTGTAACACTTTGAAACCTGTAATTTGAATTATCAGTTCAAGTGTGACAGTTACTGATCTACCCAAAATATTTCTCCCTTCATTGGGCAGTATATAAACTTTCCTGTAACTTGGAATACTATAAAATATTATACAGTATTGCTAGAAGCAAAACTACTTACATTTAAGTAACCCTCATAGATGAAATTCAGCTAGGATTTTCAGGTTTGCCACAGAACTAGCTGTATTTACTAGATGACAATAAGATGCATTTCATGTACAGGTGGATCACCTACATGCAGGTGGACAAGGTAAACAGAGTATAAACACAAGCAGATTTATTTGTTGTGATTAACTAAACAATGTGTTTTAGCTGGTTTAAAGTTTAAGTTGATATAAACTTTTCAGAAAGTATTCCTATTATAAACAGTTTTGGGTCTTCATGATTTTTAATAAGTCAACAGGATGTGATTCTAATAAAAAATGAAAGTAAGAAACCAAAACATAAGTAAGTGTTTTTCAGAAAAAAATCTGGATTTGAATTCTTCCTTTAAATCACAAGTGAGAGTCAATCTCTCCAGACTGCTAGAGATGACAAATAAAGTTTTGTTATATAAGTTAAGGCAAAGGTTTTCTTAAGGTATGATTCACCAGCTTAATGCTCAAAGTAGCTTTAGTACTCATCATGTAAAAGGCACTGTAGAGATTATTTGGTTATGTCATTTACTTTCTAAATGATGTAAGGGAATACTGAACTAAAGCATTGCCATTTTAGAACAGAGCCACAGTGTACCTTGGTTAAGTGAACAATATTTTCTGGAAAATAAGACGACCTCAAATTTAATATTATTGAAAAATTACTACTTCATTCAGAGGAAAAAATAAAAGAAAAAAAAAAGCCAAACAAAGAGTATTTTCTCAAGGCTGGTCTAATCAGCATTTCTTACAACTAAAAATTTTAGCCTTCCTGTGTGTTAATTACTGGTTTACATTGAAATGACAGTTGCCTCTTGTTTAAATAATACTTTTGCAGGGGCTGGGAAAAATGGATGCTGGATTTCTGCATAGTTTACAGATCTTTAAATACTGGTGGCTGAGATGACTAATGAACACATCTGTTAAGTTAAATTCTCAGAGGCTGTTTTCAGGCTGCCTAAGACCAGTATGTATTTGGAATCCATTGAGAAAGTTTAAGAGTCCCAGTTCTCAATCCAAAGCACACACCTTTGCTTAAGTACCTAAATGGAAATAATTGACACCAGAGTGCTACCACCAGTATGTTTGTGTTCAGATTTATAGGAACTTCTACCTTAAGGTAGGCTTAATTTATGAGATCATGTACAGTGTGCAGTGTTCTGCCCAAACCACTTGACAAACATATGGCATAGGGCTAGATTTTTTGACTTCATATTTTTTTTTTAAATTTACCTTTTCAGGTTGTGTGCAGTCTGATCACTTAATAAAAAATGCACAAACAATTCCAGTAGAATAAGGCAGTGGGTAAATGTGATGGATTATATTCCTGATGATTAAAGAGAAGGAGTGACTGAAATTCCCAATGATGCCATCGTCTGGATAGGGTTAAAAATTACTACTACACTACAAAGAAGGATAATGAAGAACTAACATGGACTCTTTAGGTAAGACCATATCAAGAGTATGATTTTTAAAAAATTACTTCCTGGCTCAAATGATTCGGAAATGTTAGAATAAAGTTATTTTCCTATTGAAATAAAATTTTTGAAAAGTTGCAAGAGACTGTTCTCGGCTTGTTCAGTTGCTAGACCTAGTATTTTAGAAGGCAAAGGCAATCTGATGGGAAGGTGGCACAGAAGAATTTACGAGTATTTCCTCTCAGCTGAATATTTTAGGAATCACAGTTTATCTTATTCAACATGAGTCTGCATTTGAGTCCAATACAAGTTCAAGATATGACCAGATCAGAAGACAAAAAATTCTCTTCAGAAACCGATCTGTGTTTGATTGAAACCAAACTTAGGAGACATTTGTATGTAGCTTTTTTCTTGTCACCAAACATGGGAATATTTTTAGATCTCAGGCTGCATGAATTACTGAAGCAAGATTTCATTTTCTTATTTGAGTGCTTCCTGGCTTTTCCAGTGGCCAAATAAAACCAAACAGTGTGACCATATGCTTTCCAGTGAGAAGCTTACCTTAACCTATTTTACATACATTTACATTCATACATTTTTCACAATCCCTTTCAAGCTTTGATGAGAATCTTTAAAAATGAATAAACCCCACTATTTATTATTCTCTCACCAAGTTAAATGCAATCCTTACCTGTACAGTGATGGCTTTAGAAAGTGACATAAATGTACCTGAACCCCAAGATGAATCTGAGTTAAAAAACCCCATGAGTTTATTAGAGAAAGGTTCACATGGAGAACAATAACAAGTCATAGGTCTGAGAGTATTGTAGAATGAAAAACACAGGAAACAAGGATGAACTATAGCTAATAAAATCTGTCCTTAGAATGAAATTCAGATCTTGATCTTTGCAAGTGAAGGGCAATGCTAGAAGCTCATTTGCTGATAATAGTGCTTACTGGATTTGAAAATATAGGATGCTTTGTGTGGATCAGTGTTTTGAAGGTCAGGATATTACTCCCTCTGATTCATTCTCATTTTGTGCAAAATACAATGGTTAATTACTTCCAAGCTCAGATGAAAGAATTTACTTTTTCTTATGTTTGAGAATGCAAAAAGAAAAAAATACCACAAAGCAATATTTAGAAAAAGGAAAGTGCTGATCATAACTCTGTTACTTGTACATTATGTAAAATTCTGAATTTCCTGAGCTTTTCCTCCATATGATGTTAATAGTGAAAGAAGACTTACACTGAAGTTACAAAATCCTTACTTTCTGCCAATATTTCAATCAAATCATTTTTATGATTTGAGGAAATGGTTCAAATTCAGCACTTACTTCATTGATTTCTTTGGTACTGTGACAGAATTAAGTCACCAGTTTGGTTTACTAAGTGGCATATCTAGTGATGCACTACGAGCTCCTGAACATCTAATATTAGAGGACACTGAAATGGACATTCATTTAGGGACTGATACTCATCCTTTATGACCTGACTACAGTTCCTTTATTGTTGATAGAAATAAAGGATTTGTGCAAATATTCATATTTTTATTCTTCATTAGACTTTGGTGTGATCATTTCCCTCCATCCTACCACTAGAAGAGACAAAGCATTCCTCTAGACATGAAATGAAATTGTATTTGTTTCTTTTACTAAGTGTTTGATTTTTTTCCATAAATTAGTTGCTGGACATTAAATACAAAATGAAAGATTAATGTTCTGACTCCTGTGCAGTTGACAAAGTCAGTTTAATTTCAATAATTTGGGTTTACACAGTATATAGTTTACACTTTCAATGGTTCCCTGCTGTCTTCAGCCTACTGCTTCCAAGTCAGATTAGTGTTTGTGCATGCAGCAATTAACTATAAAAGTGAAAATAATTGCCAAGAACTTAAGGAAGACAATCTAGGTTTAAATATATAAAATGAAATATGAAAAGTTATAGAAGTAGTGTAATATGTGCAGCTGAGGAAAGACCTAAGATGAAAGCTACATGAAGACTGAAGAATGTAAAAGTTTATGATGTTTATGGGATATACTAGGTAAGTCCAATATATTGTAAAAATTTCTTTAGTAATACAACAGATTCAGAGAAAACTGAAGAACAAATATGATCTTTTTTCCCTTCATCATATCCCAGAAATGTCCCTGGGAGATGACTCTCTGCTCCCTTTGTTAATGCAGCATAGGGTAACCTGTTCTAGGTCCCAGAAGGCTGCATTAATATGAGAAACAGCAAATCAAAATAGGTTAGGAAAAACAGTACTCCCAAAGAACAAGAGAAAATAGAGCTATTTAACTCAGAGATCGTTCAATCACCGCTTAGAATTATGTATTCTACCCTGAAAGATATACTACCACTTTACTATTTACACACAATCAAAGACTTAGTTCAAAGATTATATTGAAACAAAAAAACTGTAATGCAGAGCTACTAAACAAGAGCTGTTTCTCTTGGTTTTCAAACCAGCTTTCCTAACTGGTCTGTGTTAGTTGAGTTCAAAATCTAAAACACAAGTTACAGGACAGCGAAAATAAGCAACATGCCCACAGAGAAAGGATATACTGGGGATAGCAAATTACATAATGGTTTGATGATGTTTTGGTGTGTAGTAGCTGAGTGGAGGAAGAGGATTATTTTGCCAGTTGGAGAGAAATGGAAAGAAAATTGAAAAATATGACAGGGTTCAAGTTTGAAGGAGAAGAGTTAAGAGAGGTAAGTGCGTTGAAACTCAAATGAAAACCGTGTAGTCAAAACAACAAAGCTTTTGGATTGGACAACTGAAAACAGTTTCAAGATGCCATTATTACCAGTCAAATATGTCTCTAGAATTAAAGTTTTGGTGGATGAAGATAATAAGCCAAAGGGAAACCTAGCCAAAAATGGCATTAGAGAGTTTGAAAATTTACATCTGAACCACAGAGACAGGAGATCCTCATCCCCAGATTCTTTTTCACTGTCAAGGCAAAGTAGTGCGTGTTGCATGGTAGTATCATGGTAGTGTAAGAACAGAAATAACTCTAAATTTGTTCTAGAAGTAAGAAAGTATTTATTTCTGTTTCTTGTTGCTTTCATTTCTCATTCATATTTTGATTCATGAAAGTGTATTATTTGTAATTTATAGTTGCTTGGTTTCTATTCCTTTTTCTTTATTTTATTTCTTCTGCACTATGGAAGAGAATAAATCTGCTCAAATAAAGAAATCATTTTCTCAAGAGTAAAGCAAAAATTGGCTTACTTTGGAGCTCACTATTCATGAACCACAGTGGTTCTCCAAGATACCTGCTCCAGCTGACTCCTTTTATAAGCATTAAGCATAGTCCATAAATTCTATTTCAAAGTTTAAATTTACAATGGACTCCATTCATAAAACTGTCATGGTAGGTTTTCTAAGAGCATTTCACATTGATGTGCAGAATGCTTCCAAGCTGAGTAAATGCTAAGTGGTTCATACATATCAAAGCTTTCTTTCATAGACAGATGTTCAACTTGCCATTGGATTCTCAGAGACAAGGCAGGGGGGAGAGGTGTTAGCTCAGAAGTGCCAGACTACAATGCAAGCTGCTCATAAAGAGCTGATTATGCTTTTTGCTGTCTACTCAGAATCCATTTTAAGAGCATGAGCTAATTTCCATCAAATCTAACAGGCTTCAGTAACAACTGGAATATGTCATATGTCTGAAAAGGAGCAATTCTCTTGCATGAAGAAACACTCTTTCTGGGTGGGAAGTAAGGCTACAGAGCAGTAGGAAATTTCTGTTGTATTAGATTTTCTCTTTGCTATTGTATATATTGTATATAACTAATTTCATATGTTGAAATACATTCATGTTATACTAATTCTTACCTTATAGAAATTGCCTCAGCTGTGACTTCTGTACATTGTTGGTGAATTCTGATTTTTTTGGCCCATGCTCCTTTATTTTACATAAAGCAGGTGATGTGCAGAGTATAGATGGATTAGAGATTGACACATAATGGCAGTATTCCAGTTCTCATCCTGCAGTGATTTTTTTTCTGTGTTTGTTAGTTTTCTGTGAATTTTAATATTCCTTTTATCTTTTCAGGGGTAGAGGTGAACAATTTGGGATCTGAAAAAAAACGGAGGAGTAGAAAATAAGAAATTATAATTATAGCAACTGAAATTTAATAAGACTTGTAAACGTATCCATTGGAACACAACTTTCTAATCATGGAACCACACTGGAAATACAAGACTTGTATGTGGTTTACCAAGCACCAGCAGCCTAACTTCTCTTTAGAAATTCAGTTTTCCATCCAAATTGTCATACTTCATCTTCCTCTGACTAAGTAAAACTGACGTGCCTGCCTTGAATAGACTACCCACATTGTTGGTCACAACCAAAGCATTATTTAAACCAGTTAAACCCAAGTGCTATACATTTCTAATGGGAATGACTGTCTCATTAAGGTTTTTGGTTTTATACTTAACAGCTACTAAAATCTCCACTGCTTAAATACTTACTGACTCTTTCACAAATCCTGTAATGAATTTGCTATATTTTGGGATATAATAGACCCCTCTCTCCACCATCAAGTCTGAGTCTTAGAGAACCATAACTTCACAGTCATTGCGTGGCTGTCTTTCCTCTAACCCCCCAAATTAAACAAGGATTTCTAGAATGATCATTTTAAAAATTCCAATTGTAACTGAAAAAATGTAATGTTCACTCCTTTCCTTTTCTCCTTTATTTTGTTATGAAAGAAAAATTCAAAGTATTTCTTGCAATACATCTTCTAAGTGCTGTTCATGAATCCATGAGAAAATTCCTTTCAATAGTAAAAAGAACTATCTTGATGACATCTGTGTGGTAAATAAGTGAAGTGGAGGAAAGTTGCAAAATGATGGGAAGAAAAGTGTGTGCAGGAAGCCATTTGGATGAAGAAGTTTGTTATAACACATTCAGCAAGGTAAGCATGCTGGAGATGGAAAAGCGAGAAAAAGAAAGATAGAGAAATGAGAAAGTTGAGAGAGTTCTGAGGCATAAACCCCTGTGCACTGAACAGAGAATTGTTTATCTTAGATTCAAACTCAAAAGTCTTGAAATCTACCTGTCCCTGTACTCAATATTCAATTTCATTTTAAAAACACCTTCAAGATCCTTCATTCTTTATTAAAACCATCTTTTCCTGATTTTAGTCTTTTTATATTCCTTGAAGTTTATAATGGCTATCACATTTTGAAATAATGCTGCAGCTTAGGCTTTAGGGACTAATAGAGATATTTTTTCCCGTTTTTAATGGATAGGAGCATGCGTACCTGTATACATGCATGTGTTTCGTTTCTATGTTGAATTAAAATGGCATCACAGAAGTTAGAGGAAGAAGTGATCTATTGGTTTTAATCTCTCTTCCCAGAAAGGTAGAATAATCTCTTCCAAACATGACTAGGTTAGACATGAAATTATTACACTCTGAACAAAAAATAATATTTCAGATTTTTTCCCACAAAAATACAAAATATCTTTCCTACTTTTCCAAAATATCCTTTTAGTTGAGTCTCAATTCAGAGTCATCCATCATTTTAATGCATAAACTCTTTGTGGATGATTTTATGTGCATGGAGAATGTAAAAGTTTTGTTACTGAACTAGCACATTAATGTGCCTGCATTAATGTTGTGCCGGCACGCTACATTTAAATTCTACATATTTTTCCATTGATCACTATGGCATTGCATGTCAAGCATGGATTTTCCAGGGTCATTGACAGATGTTTTCATTTGCTGTATCCACAGTTCTTACTTGTATAGCATCACCATATATATTATATGTCCCTTTTCCACCTACAAAACCAATCTAAACTTCTGGAGTGTTCTTGACTTAACAAGACATGTAAGTGCATGCTCTGTTTAAAATAGAGACTTCAGCTGTATTATTTCTATTCATCTTGAGTCAGAAATTTAACTGTAACAGTGAAAGCTCAGTATAATTAATCTGCTGGTCATAGAATAGGGAGCTGAGTTCTGCTCTGTTTCACCTTCTTAAATTGGAGGGCAAATATTCAGCTGAACCACATGTCCACAATTATTTTATTTTAAATGATTTCTAGATTTGCCCCATGACAAATCTTAATGAAAGGATAGGGACAACAAAATTTTATAAAAAGATGATGGTACATATTGAAAATAAAACCCCTTTGGGTGCAAAGTTAGTTGATTTTCTACAATTTGGAGCTTACTTGCCAAGTACTACGCTAACTGGTCATTCTGAAATAAAGCACAGTCTGGAATACTATACCCCATATAAGTTTTCAACCATGAAAAGTACCACTGTCATTTAGAATTTAGAATATGCTGTCAAGACATATCTTCCGTCGGCACCAATACTGTCCATTAAAAAAGAGACTTCACTACACACACAGATAGCAGAATGACAGAAGCACAGCTCTGTCTGTAAGAGGTCGTCAAGCTTGACCATTGAACAAATGCTGCCAGGTAACCACTAATCATGTCACTAAGTACATGTCTTTAAAATACCTCCAGGTATGGTGATTCAACCACCTCTGGGGGCAGTCCACTTCAATAACTGATGATCCCTTCAGTGAAGAAGGTCTTCCTTAAATCTCCCCTTGTACTGCTTGAGTCTGTTTACCTTTGTCCTAATGCTTGTTATGTGGGGGAAGAGGCTGACCTCCATGTTGCTACAGCCTCTATTCAGATAGTGCTGGAGAGTGGTAATGTCTCTCTTGAGAACTCCTTTTCTCCAGGTTAAACAACATCATCTCCCTCTGAAGCTTCTTCTCGTAGATCTTGTGCTCTAGAACAATTCTATACCACATTTATTGTCCTTCCCTGGACATGCTTTATCACCTGGATGCCCTTCTCATAGTGAAATCTCTAGAACTGAACACAATATTCAAGGTGCAGCCTCACCATTGCCAGGTACAGCCAGATGATCACTTTCATACTAGTTGATACAAACCAGGATGTCATTGGTCTGATGGCTCATATGGCTCTGCTGGCCATTGATCAAAATCCCCAGATGCCTTTCTGATGTTGAGTATTCCAGCCACCCTTCGCCAGTTCTGTAGCCTTCCATGGGTTTGTTATGTCCCAAGTTCAGGATGTGGCGTTTCTCCTCCTTGAACCTTATACAATTGGTAGTCCCTGTCCAAATCCCTCTACATAGTCTCCCTAGGTTCGAGCAGATAGACACATCCACCTAATTTGGTGCCACAGCCACTTAACTAAGGGTGCGCTTGATCCTTTCATCCAGCTGATTGGTAACAGCCCTTGGAAACATAGCTTGTCACAAAGTAGTTTCTATTCAACACTGCAATAAAGTGAACAGATGTAAATGAATGGTTAATCAGTATAAAATTAAGCAATATTTAGAAATTACTATTTTTTACTCCTTCATTCCACAAAAATATTTTCTATTTTGGTTTTAATTCTCCTATCCTTTAGAAAATTAATTTTGAAAACTGAGAGAATGTTCCACTTTTTTCTGAGTTCAAATTTTCATTCCTTACTGATAAACACAAATCTCATGCGGGAGTGTTCTTTCTGTAACCTGCAAAAAAACCCACACCAAACCAAGAACTGTAGAAAATGTGCAGGTACATTATGACTGAAATCAAGCAGTTACTAATTGCAGGCTATGCCTTAACTAGTCACAAATTTTCACACTTTGTGAAATAGGTGGATTAACAAAATATCAGAAGTAAGATTGAATTCTAAAGATGCAGAGAAATTTGACCCAGCAATCCCTGGATTTTGCACAAAACTATCTTAAATTTCCAAGAAATAATCTCAAAGTTTCCATCCTGCAAATGGAACCAAAAGACTAATAGGAATTTGAAGCTCTATAAGAAGAATGGAAAGTAAGAAAATAGAAAGAGTTGTTAAAAATGGTTCTTTTAAGAGTTGTGATGATTTTGGAGACCTAATTCAGACATTAAATATTTAGGGATTATAGTCCCCCTTCCTGTGTGAATGGGAATGTAACCTTCACTATTTTTTAAGGGTGGGAAATCCCTTAGGTGCATTCACACTGGGTCTTTGTCTTTCTCTTAAATAGATGACAAAATGAAGAATAGACTGCTGCTTTGTTTCTTGGACAAACTCAAGAAGTGGGCCCATGTGAACCTCATAAAGATCAACAAGGCCAAGTGCAAAGTCCTGCAACTGAGCTGGGGCAATTCCCAATATCAGTACAGGTTGCTGAATGAAGACACTGAGGTACAGCCTTGTGCAGAAGGACTTGGAGGTACTGGTACATTAAAAGCTAAACATGAGCCAACAGTTACGGAATCACAGAATAGCTTAGGTTGGAAGAGACATCAGAGATATTCTAACTCCAACCTATCCTGTCATAGGTAGGGACACCTCTTACTACACCAAGTTATCCAGGATATCATGTCATGTGGGACAGTCTTGAATGCCTTGCACAAGTCCAGGTTAATGACAGTTGCTCTACCCTTACCTACCAATGCTGTAACTCCATCACAGAAGGCCTCAAAGGCATGATCTGCCCTTAGTGAAGACATGTATACTGTCACAAATTACCTCCTTATTTTCCGTGCACCTCAATGTAGCTTCCAGGAGGATCTGCTCCATGTACTGAGGGCCCCAGAGCTGGATCCAGCACTCAAGCTGAGGCCTCATCAGAGAGGAGCTGAGGGAGACAGTCATATTCCAGTCACAGAGGTGAGACTGTCTGGTCTGTAGTTCCCTGGGTCATCCTTATTACACTTTTAAGAAATGAGGTTTATGTTTCCCCTTTTTCCAGTCAGCAGGAATTTCACTGCATTGCCATGATTTCTCAGATGGAAAATGTTCTAGCAATGTTCAGTCACAGACAAGAAGGTGAATGTTATCTTGGACTGCATCCCCAGTAGCATTGCCTTTGAGACAAGGGAGGTGTTTATCCTCTTCTTCTCCTCTCCATTGAGACCTCAAAACTGAGTCCTGCATTGAGCTCTGGTGCCCTCAGCACATGAAGGACATGAATCTGTTTGAGTGAGTCCAGAAGAATGACTTCAAAATGATTGAAATGATGGAACACTTCTCCTGTGAGGAAAATCTGGAAGTTGTTCAGCTTGGAGACGTCTATGGGAAAACCTTACCCAGTCTTTCAGTATTCAATGTGGGCTTGTAAGAAAGATGGGGACATTTTTTCTTAACAAGTCCTGTTATGGTAGGTCAAGGGCAATGATTTTTAACTAAAAGAATGTAGATTCAGACTAAATATAAGGAAGGCATTTTTTATGGCAAATATGGTGAATGTTTATTTTCTGGTCCATTTACTTTAAATGCCTTTTTATTGATTCATAGGCTTTCTAATGGAACATATAGCAAAGGCATAGGTCATTTTACAACTTCACGGCGTGTAAGGCTGTGAAATAAAATATTCTAACAAACCTTCCGTATTTCTGTTTTTCTTGGATCATGTCTTGTTTCTCGGGACCCTAGTAAGAAAACAAACATTGCACTGACCTGTATCATCTTGCAATGCATAAGGTGCAATTTATTTTAACAAGCTTATTTATTTGTGAAAATCTTGATGTTTTGCCAATAAAATGAAGCTGTAAAAAGTGGAGTCCTTTCCTTATCTGAGAGCCTGGAGTCAGGTTCTTCTTTATGTTCCAACAGTATTTGTAGTATCATATAGACTCTTAAGCATCACATGCTAGAGTGAACAAACCCTTTAGTAAATAGGAGCTACATCCAAGAGGTTTAGTATTTTGTTTAAGAGATGATACAAAAAATTAATTAAAATAAACTTGGTTAAGATTATCAGACTAGTGTTCAAAGACTAAACTCTGTGACATTTTTCAAGTTCAGAACACTGGATTACACGTGCATTTGCTGAACTATCTTCAGGTGCTACAGCAATGGAAGACACTGGCTCAGCAGGTGGCACTGTTCCCTCAGTATATGTATGAAGCTTTTTGTTGGACAGGTAGTTCGGGCACTAAGGTAGTAAAAGTTTTCTGCTGATAATCTGCGAAGTTCTGCATCCAGTTACTGTGGTGATTAAAGATATTGGGCTTTCCAGAAAAGATAATTTTGTGTTGCCATGCAGATAGTAGTAGTTTGTTCTTCTTGTACATACAGTATTCCTTCTAATTTCTTGCCCTTAATGTTTAGGTTGCTTTGGTTAAGTAGCCTAATTTAGCACAGAGTATCATTTTTACTTTTCAGTAGAGCTTGCTGTTCCATTCTTTGGTTGATAATAATAGCAATATTTAAGACAGGTCATTCTGAAGTCGGAGGGAAAAAAGACATCTAGGAAAAACCTACATGGCATAGTAGAATTTTGTGAAAATAGAAATTTGCAACTGAATTTTTTAAAACATGTAAGGTATAATAATCTATTACCTTCCTGAAAGTGTAACATTCCAAAACATAAGATTTTCAAAATATTTCAAAAATAAAACCTTTAAAAAGGTAGGGCATATGTTAATGATTTGTGGAAAAAGTAACCTTAACTCCATCACTGATAGAGTCCATTTTTTCCAGTACTGCAGACTTTTCTTAGTTAAACTTTAATCAGGTATCTGCATTCAGAATTAGAAATTGATTTACAAATCAAACAGTTGAAAGTACCTTTGTAGGTGTTCATTTGCAACACCACTGTATGTTACTCTTTCATGTTATAATCGATTAAATATTTTTGGTATTGAAAATACAATCTCTGAAAAGACCTGGATGAACTTCACAATCAGTGTACAATGCAGTGTAAACTTAAGAAGACTTTTATCTCTATAATACCTAATTTCATAGGTGTTTTCAAAAGGTAGAGAAGCTTCAAAAATGTACCTATGTTTAATCTGTAATAGCTGTCTTATGCTAAAATTGAATGCAAACAATACATTTTCAGATAAAGAGAACCATGACAGATTATCAAGCTCCTTTCGAAAATGAAAAAAATTAAGAATTAAAGTAGACAGGTGATTTCAACAGTCAAACTTTTATTGAAAGTTTACAAACAACTCAGGAAGGGTTTCCCAAGGAAAGTTTTCTATAGTTGTCGTATTTATACTGTTTTTTCTGACTAGAATATCCACATTTCATTAATCATCTCAGGAGAGATTAAAGTTCTTAGTTTGTCAGGATATTTCTCTGAAGTGCTTTTAGGAAAATAAAGTCACATGATATAATAGGAAAAATATTGGAACATTTGATCCCTTAATTGCAGTTGTTTATTTTTCCATTTTGTAATCCAAGCACTGGGGCACTTTACAGTTTACTTGCAGATTTTACTTGTAAAATAAACCATCACATGTGTAACCTATCACACCGAAAGCGAATGAAGGTTTATGGTAACTTTGAGGGTCTTTTATGACATAGGGAAAAGCCCACAACTACCCTGGTGTTAGAGATTGTTAACAGTTGCCATTTGAATTATTCTTAATGGATAACACTCAATAATTCTTTTGTTTTTCACTGTGCCTAGAATCCAATACCTGCAAGAAATCTTAAACCTAAGAGTCAGCTTAAAATCTTTATTAAAATATTAAAGAAGAGAATGAATAATAAAGCATCTAGTGTTCTTAAAAGCTGTATGTCCTTATTTGTAATGTCTGAAAGTTCAAGCTATCCCCAGTTTACAATAACATTAACTGCTTGAGCTCAACTTTGGCTTAACTATCTAAGGGAAGCAAAAAAAAAGAGTATCCATGTACTTACAAGGATGATGGTAGCTGCTTCAACAATGTTTTCAGCTTCAAGTCTGAGAAAACGCAGAATTGCTCAGGGTGCAGAAGACCTTCATTGAGTCCAAGCTCTACATAACCCTACTACCCTATCTCTAACAACCCATCGCTAAACCATGTTCCTGAACACCACCTCCAAATGATTTTTAAACACATTCAAGTATAGTGACTCAATCACCTCCCTGAGGAGCTAGTAGTACTTAAAACACGCTTACTGTAAGGAAATTTTTCCTGATATCCAACTTAACCCCTGTCCCGAGCACAATTTGAGGACATTTCCCCTTGTCCTGTCACAAGTGAGAATAGACCAACCCCCTCTCATTACAACCTATAGAAAGCAATAAGATCTGCCCTCAGTCTCCTTTACCCCAGACTAAACAGCTCCAGGTCCCTCAGTTGCTCTTCATAGTTTGTTTTCTAAACCCTTCACCATCCTTGTTACCCTTCTTTGGACCTGCTCCAGCACCTCAATGTCCTTTCTGTATTGAGATACCCAGAACTGAACCCAGTGCTCAAGCTGGGCCTCCCCAGTGCCGAGTACAGGGGCAGGATTTCTTCCTTAGTCCTGCTGGTCACACAATTTCTGATACAAGCCAGGATGCTATTTGCCTAGGCACACTGCTGGCTCATGCTTAACCGACTATTAATCAATACACCAAGGTCTTTTTCTGCCAGGCAACTTTCCAGCCACTATTCCCCAAGCCTGTAGTTTTGCTTGGGGTTGTTGTGACCAAAATGTAGGACCCAACACTTAACCTTATTGAAACTCCTACAATTGGCCGGTTTCCATTCATCAAACTCATTACATTAGTAATTCTTTCTTTCTGTAACAAACTTGGCATTCTCAATAGTTTTCAGACCTTTGGCCTCATAGGGTGCTTTGCAATTCACATGTACTCTTAGCCTCGTTTGAAAACCCCAAAAATTGTATTTCTAAAATTAGGGCAAACTGAATAATGTATATCAAAATACTATATATTTGAGGCATGGAATATTCTCTCAATCCTTGTATTCTCACCTGATTTGCACCTGATTCTCACATTATGCTCACATACCATTGAATAAATTCTATCCTTTCCTATGTGTTTCACTGTTTTTTACTTACCTTCCTGATGTTCTCTGCAATCAGGAATTTTTGCTTACTGTCACAATAATTTTACTACCACCGGTACTGCACCTCATGGGGGTGTGTGTTGTCTTTTTCTCAAAGTGCTTAAGTAAAAGTTTTCAAAACAGTTATGGGGTCACTGAGTTGGCTGAGGGA
>VZRI01007752.1:0-16546 GCA_013397515.1 Upupa epops
GACGTGAAGTCCTGATCCATAATTTGCATCATCACTTTCCTGCTAACTAAAACGTTCCTTTGAGTCAACATATATATTTAAGGCTTGACAGATCCAGTCTTCAAAGGATCCAAAAACAGGCCAGAAGACATGTGGTCTTAAAGGCTTCTTTGGCCATTCAACCATGCAATATTGAACCAATGTTAATTATTTTTTTTCTTTTCTGGGGCCCCTTCGATTCCAATTTCTAATCATTATCCCTAATGGGCTTTCTGATGGTCTACCTGGTAATTTGCTCCTTTTTTTCCAGTCCTAGGTCTTCGACTTTGTTTCACCCAGCTAGGAATTTTACCATGGCAATTCCTACAGCCCTTGGTTGCCGGTAAGGGTGTTATGCAGGGGAGTTAGTACCTATCACCAATCCACAAATCCTATAGGAATCACTTCAGTCCTTCACTGGCCAGGTTCTTCGCGGGAGATTGGAACCGCGGTTAGGAGACCTCCACAATCACTTCAGAGCTAAGCTCTGTCTCAGTCACACCCTTACACACACAGGCAACTGAATCCCACCCAACTCAACAGCATACACCTTAAATACTTACCAATCTGTCATCTTCATTCAGATATTTGCCTGAAGAATTAGGGCAAAATACACTGCTGCAGCCAACAAGGGGGCTCATAAGAAAATAAAATTCTTTGCTTGTCTCTATTCAGGTTCAGCATGGTGCTAGTCCCAACTCGACCCCATCAGGAGTCACCAAATGGTGGGGTGCCCCTCCTAGACTGAGTCAGAATTCCGGCAATATAACCATCCCAGATGAGCCCCCAGTTGTGATAATTTAGTCCAAAACAGGATTCCAAATAAAGTTTCCAATGTATTGAACTAATAGACACAAGCAAACAGCAATGGGTGCGGGGGAGCTTTTGCTCTACTAAAAACTCACGTCCACCCAGCCCTTACTGGGAGCTTATATTCCTTATGCTGATCTATATTCATGAATAGGTATACCTTCTTCAGCACATGCTCTTGTCATTCTTTGGAACCTCGGCTCCCGGCTGATAGTTCTGTCTGATAAGGGCGCCTCCAACAAGCAAGGCCATCCAGCCTCCCTTCCCATATTGCTTGTGGCCACACAAGGACAAACATGATAGTTAAAAATATCACGGAGAGAGAGAGAGTACCACGCCCCAACCTATAACGCCATTCCACATTGACATGAATCAGGCGAACATATTTCACATTAGTATCCATCCCATCAGGATTGGCAGGAAACACCACCGCTTTAATCTTTCATCAGCCTTTGTGAATCTGTATAGCTGCAGCTCTTCATAGAATCATGAGGGATCAGAAGGAACCTTGAAAGACCATCTAGTCCAATCCCCCTGCCATTGCAGGATCACCTAGACCAAATCAAACAGGAAGAGATCCAGGCAGGTCTTCAACGTCTCCAGAGAAGGAGACTCCACAACCCCTCTGGACAGCCTGTTCCAATACTCCCGTTACCTTCATTGTGAAGAAGTTTCTTCTGATATTGATATGGAACCTCCTCTGTTCCAGTTTGCACCTATTGCCCCTTGTTCTATCACTAGATAGTTCCGGGCCCCTCAGTTTAGGAAGGATGTCGAGGGGCTGGAATGAGTCCAGAGAAGAGCAACTAGAATGGTAAAGGGGCTGGAAGGTCAGCCTGTGAGGAGAGGCTGATGGAGCTGGGTCTGTTTGGCCTGGAGAGGAGGAGGCTCAGGGGTGACTTCATCGCTGTCTATAACTACCTGAAAGGTGGCTGAGGTCAGGTGGGGGTCGGTCTTTTCTCCCTGGACACTGGAGACAGGACAAGGGGTCACAGTCTTAAGCTCCACTGTGGAAGGTTTAGACTTGACATTAGGAAGAGGTTTCTCACTGAAAGAGTGATCCAGTTTTGGAACAGGCTGCTCATGGAGGTGGTTGGGTCACTGTCTCTGGAGGTGTTCAGGGTTAGGCTGGATGCAGTGCTGAGTGGCATGATCTGGATGTCAGATGTTTAGGTTTACTTGGTTGGCTTTAGGTTGAACTGGATAATCTTTAAGGTCTTTTCCANAACTGGACACAATACCCCAGATGTGGTCTAACTAGCATAGAGTAGAGGGGGGAGAACCTTCCTCGATCTGCTAACCATCCCCCTTCTGATCCCCCCCAGGATGCTGTTGGCCTTCTTGTCCACCAGAGCACATTGCTGGCTCACAGTCATCCTGCTGTCTACTAGGACCCCCAGCTCCCTTTCTCCTACTCTGCTCTCCAACAGGTCAGTCCCCAACCTAGATGGGGACCTGGGTTTGTTCTTGCCCAGACGCAAGACTACACTGACCCTTGTTGTACCTCATTACATTTCTCTCTGCCCAGCTCTCTAGCCTGTCCAGGTCTCGCTGAATGGCAGCACAATCTGCTGGGGTGTTGGCGACACCACCCAGCTTTGTGTCATCAGCAAACCTGCTGACAGTGCACCCTGATCCCTCATCCAAGCCATTAATGAATACATTGAAGAGGACTGGTCCCAGTACTGCTCCTCCACACCTTGAGGGAGAAAGTTCCTTCTTCAGATTTTCCAGCTAGCCCTGTGATAAGGTAGAAATCCTTTGGGTTTCAGGACAGATGACACTTCTAATTCATGGGTCACAGGCAAGGCATGGGTAGCTCCCTGGCTGAGTAGGGTCTGGGGTGCAAACAGCATGTAGGAACATGGATGAAGTTTGCACAGTGTGTTGTGTGCCACCTCAGGGTGTGTTCTGGCTCTGCCCAGGTCTAGGTAATGGAGTTTTCAAGTTGTGTTGATGGAGCACCTGAGGGATGTGGTCTCACCATAAGAAATCCCAGTTTGCCTGCTGATGAGCTTGAGAAAGTACAATCCTAAAGAGAGGCCCACCCTTACCCACTCCAGATTTGTGCTTAGAAATGGGTGCTGGTAAGGAAATGCCTCCTAAGTGTTGCGGTGTGGCTCTTCCATCACTGTTGTGATACAATGTAGTCGGATAGAGAGAAAAAAACAGTTTGCATCAAGGTTCTGTTCTCTTCTCCTTTTCTTGTGTTTTCAGTGTTGTAACAATAGGCAAAGCTGCGCAGGGGAGGGAGCAGGAAGGTGGTGGGGCTGGTGGTGGGGAGGTCTCCTGGGGAAGCCTTTCACTCCCCTCAATGTGGGGATTTATGGCTGCATGCCCCGTTGGAGCTTCCCTTTTCCTGGACCCTGCCGTGGGAGCTGCTCCCCGCCACTGCTTTGCTGCAACCACTTTTTTCCCTGAGGATTTTGAGGATTTCAGGTTTTGGGAGGCAGTGGGTTTTTTGGTAGAGGGCATGGGTTTTGGGGATAGAAAGGCAGAAGGCAGAAAGGCAGCAAACAGCAGGGAGTCCAGAAGCAGCAAAACGCAGCAGCAAAGAGCACCCAAGCAGGTGGCTGAACCAGTCCCAAATAGCCCCTCAAAATAGTAGCAGTAACCAATCCCAGAACTGGTTTCCCACTCAAAACAATGTCCAATCTTAGAGCTGAGAACTCCCTCTCAAAAGTAATTTCCAATCATAGCGTTAGAAAATCTCCTGCTCAAAAATAAAGTCAAAAATAAACCTAAAAAGTTTTCCCGCTTTCCTGGGAGACCTCTCGCCCCCCACCTTCCCACTCCCTCCCCCATGCTGCTTTGTTCTGCCATGCCAAATGGTGCTACTTAACCTATGGTTACTGCACTGAAAACAAAAGAAAAGGAGAAGGGAACAGAGATGTGATGCAAACTGTTTTTTTTCTCTCTATCCCACCACATACTGTGATACAGAAAACACGGCAAAGGGCAAAAGGAGGTTGCAGAAGCTCAACCTGCACTCCTAGTGTGTGTAGCTTATAAGTCTGGGCCTGTCTCAAAGTGTCCCACTGGTCCTGTGAAGCTCTCTTTAGGTAAAGAAGAAGCAGGAGGAGGGTGATGACAAACCTTCACAAACAAGAGGGTCATTTCTGGACAGAAGAGTTTTTTCCCTGACTTCAGGCCAAGAAGGTAACACATGCTAGCGATGCAATGTGGCTCTTTTCTCAATTAGAGCAGTAAGAGAATGAGTTGACCACACGACAACATAGTCCTGTAGTCCTGCAGGGGGGGGTCTTGGCCTCAATGCACTTGGGAAAAAGCAGTAAAGCAGGGATCAGAATAATTATGAAATGTGCAGGTTTCTGTTGCTGTGGGGCTGTCCTCTGCAGGACACATGTATCTCAGTGGGCATGCTCCAGTCACGGCAATCAGATGAGTTTCTTCCCTTTACCTCACCAACAGAAACAAGTTTGACAATTTATTTGGGTGTTTATTAGACACATAAGGGAGTGGTTGCCCCACTCCTTGTCAGTGCTTTATCCTGATGTGAGATGTTATATACAGTATGATTCGTGTCAAGGTAAAAACAGTATGTGGAAAACTATTGAAAGAACAAAGTAAGCAGTGAAGATCAGCAGGACAAATGGAAAACTGGATCGGGGGAGGGGAGGTTGAGCAATCTGGGACCTGCAAAGGATCTGACAGAGAAGTGCAGACCTGGACAAAGAGGAAACATGTGGAGAACTGATAGGAGGGGATCCTTTGAAGTGATAGTATGTATAAAATAAGGTATAAAATATCGCTGCCTTTAACTGTAGGTGTGCGTGTTGGTGGAGCGCAGACTCCCCCCGCACCCAGTACAGCTTGCTCATTCCTTATTATCGCAACCAATACACCTTTTGTATTTTATCAAAGCTTTGGGTGGTCCATTGGATCATTTCTAACACCGAGATGAGATTAACTACTTAATGCAGTTAATGTGCTAATGGACCAAAAAAAGCCAACAACCAAAGAGTGTTCGAAAATCACTTATACATTGAAGGTAAAACCCTAAACTAACTTGATTCAGAGGAAAAAACATTTTCATGTTTTTAAAGACGCATTTTAATTTGCCCTGTGTAAAATCCACACACAAAGACTTACAGAGATTAATCACATGTTCTTAAGTAACTGGACCAAGCTGCTACCTTGTTAGCATCAGGACAAACACATAACCACCGGAATGGTTGTATGAGGTGCTTTACTGAGGTGCCGGGAACCAGGGGTGCCCACCCAAATCTGATTCCTACTTCGTAACCTCGCGTCCACAATTTATACATCAAAAGTAACACAATTAATACATATTCAACATAGGTTGTTGCACTAACTGATTAATATGTATTAAGGAGTACTTCATTAGTTCGTTACAGCATCAGTCTCTTCTGCGCTTGTGTATCCCCTTTTAGTGGTCATCAGTGGTCATCCTGGTGAAGTAAGCGTCCTCCCCAGATGAAACAAGAAGCCCTCTTTATTCTGTCCTTCTCACCCCTCCGCCCCTTAGACTGGCCCCAACCACTGTGTGGACGCAGCATTCTCTTATCTTCACTCAGCTATCTCTGGCTTAGCTCAAGCCCAGGTGCTACCCAGGCAGGGCCCCACAGTACGTTCTTTTCTATATCTGTTAGCTATACAGGTCTAGTTTCCGCTGCTAAGGCTACAACTTTCTAACATACATATAAAGGCCCTCTACTAATTTACAATCATTTCTATTAATAAAATTTTGCCTTTTCCAACAATCTCAGACCCTTCAAAGGGAAGAGATGTCTAGCAGCTCTTGTGCCTTGTGGAAACATGGAGTCCATTCAGTCTGTACACATGCTCCTCAGCATCTGTTGGCATTTCCACAAAGTCCAGTTCCCTGGTGCTTCCAAGCCAGCTTTCTGTTTCCAGTGTGCCAATTCTTAAGCCCACAGATGAGGGAAGAACTCTCAATTTCAGTAAACAATGGAATTCAGACAAAACCCTCCTTATGCCAATCTTCAAGGTACCACTCTGTCTGCATTAACCATGTTCCCAGGGTGCAACAGCTTCATGCTTCTCCCTCTAAACAAAGACAGGAGTGATGTCAAGAAGGAGGAGTCAAAGCCAAAACCAGAACCTCTGAACCCATTCTATTTTTTTGCAGAGGCAAAACAATGTCACAGGTTGCTATAGCAACTTCCCAGTGCCTCAGGCCCCAAAACGTGTTTTCAAACTGTGACACTCCTGGCTTTTCATGGCCATGGATGGCTGAAAGGCCACTGTTACTGCTGGATGGCAGCAGCATGGTAGAGGTCAATGAGTGGAGGGCTTATGTGCTTGGCAGGGGAGCCATGCACAAGCCCAGGACAACTGAAAGCAGTTGCAGTAGAACATGCACTCCAGCAGTGCCTGGAGCTCTGTGCCCCCTCTCCTGGCTGCTGACAAACCATGCATCCGCAGTGCCCAGGCCACAGCTTTCCCATGCTCATGGTTCCAAATCCAGTGTATCCCCTCAGCCAGCAGTCAAGAGGTGACTGCAGACCATGAGGAAGGCAGCAAGGCTGTGTCTCTAACACTGTGTAACACCAACAGGGTATAATGGGCTCCAACCCAACTGTATATCAAATGCAGACTGAGATGAAGATGCTGTTTGAGCAGAGAACACTAAACTTCCTGCTTCACTGAGCCAAATTCATTGCAGAACTGTGCTGAAGGTCTCAGTGCTGAAGAGAGCTGATTTATCTGTGTGCATAGGCTCAGGAGATGTGGTAAACTGAATAAAAACTCAATACTCTAATACATGTACATTCAGCTCCAGTCCAGTCACAGTGAGTCAGCATCCCCTCCATAGTAACGTGCACAAGACATTAATGGGTTCATACAATCCCCAGGGTCTTGCTGATACCATTTCATGTTCAGTTTTGAAACAAAGATCAGCAGGCTCTTCACGCACCCAACAGTCACCTGAGCCCAGATGTAAGAAGCAGCTCTCAGTCAACCACACTGCAGGAGAAGATACAACTCCAGGCAGGTGAGGCACATTCAAGGGAAGCCAAAACTGACACAGCTTCTTTCAAAAGTAGCATTTACCTGCCCTGAACTTCCATCACATTGCCCCATCAGCACAAAACACAGAAAACATTCCACTCATGAACATACAGCTCCCAGAACCAGTTTTGGAAAGCAAAACCATGAGACCTAGGTTGAAAGTGAATATAGTCTTCCTTCATTACTCACTCGTGTGACGTGATGAAGCCAGGGCAATCTTTTATCCTCTTCCCACTAGGTTTTGCACAAAGTTTCACCAACAATTCTGCTCAGCATTTAGTGCTCAGGCTGCCATCAACTCTGGTGAAAGCATTTCTGAGTAGGTAAGACCAGGAAAGGAGGAGAAATATGGTCTTAGCACTGCACACTTGGCCACTCTGCAGTGGTTCCTAAGCAGGAGAGAAGGGCAGGGAGTGGGAAAAGCATTTATCCTATTGTTCAAAGTTGTCAGGTATGTGGCAGTCATGAAGAAGCTTAGCAGTAAGGGTGTGATGGGACTGATTAAGGATACCAGAGTGATATCTGGAAAGAGGATTCTTTTAGCTCTGATAAGCACTTGTCAAATAAACACTGGGCTCCAGCAGACACGGCAAAGCTGAAAAATCAGGTCTGCGTAACAAGGATGCTACCTACAATCCAAAGAACAAAACACACTCTTAATAAGAGAGTGTTACCTTTGTTTGTCAGAAAAGGGTACTGAGGCAAGGAACAGCTCTGAGTTATGTCCCGTCAGGCAGCACTACACGAATAGCTAGATTCTTCAATAAACCCCCTAACTCCAGAGCTGTATGTTGTCCCCATGTTGTGGTACTGGACAACGTTTTATGAAAAGCAAATGGGGGGGCAGAAGCAAGGAAAGTATTCACACAGTGCATCCCCTGACTACATCGCTGGTCACCAAAGGGCTGGTAGAAAAATCACAAATCAAGTTCAGAAAGGCTTGTGCTCCTAACTCAGGAGTAATTGTTTCTCTCACAAAAATAATACATGGTGTTATGTTATGTCAGTTCTCAAACAATGTCTGGCTGCTGCTGCTGCTCCTGTTTGTCTAAATGACATGCCCTATTGCTTCCAGGCTGGTAGAAGCAACGAACTGCTTCATTCTGCTGACAAAGCATAAATCAATGACAAGAAGACAAACAAAAATGTTTAGACAGAAGGAGACCAAGGAAAGAAACATGAACATTTTGTGAAAAGGCAATTTAGACAGCTGAGAAAATGTCTGTGTGTGATGCTACAGCATTTGGAGTAGCAAGGTACAAACACGGCCAACTTCCACCTGCTACCCACCACTCTACACCAAGGTCAAGGATAAATGGAACCACTCCCATTCACCCTGTGTTTCATTAAAATTCACTTACAAAGACAAGAGCAGTATGTTGACTAGTTGGCAGCATTTCTCCCACAAATTGAGCAAACAACTATTACCCACACGAGGCAAGTCAGAAAGGAACCCATTGTGCAATGGCATGACTGTGGGATGTAATGTACTCCCAACTGTGCTGCTTGTAAGAGAAAAAAAATGATATAAGCAGGATGGCAGTATCTGTCATGGCCATAGTTTTGTAGCACTTTCCAATCTGTGACTAATTCTTTGGCTGCAGTGTAATTAACAACACATTTTAAACTATGAGCATCACCTTACAAAATATTTATTCAACTCAAAAATCCAGAAAAGGAGAAGAGATAAAAGCTTCATGAAAATGCACTTGTTAATGTGTCATTAATGGAACAGCATTCGATCTTGCAGGTATTTGGAATACTTCACCAGACATAGATTCCCATTAGTCTCCTCTGGCAGGAGAGCTGGCTCTCTGCCAGATGGAGATGAGATGGAGATGTCAGGGTGCTTGCAAAACCAGCTTGCTCTACCCTCTCATCACCTCCAAAGGCAGAGCTTTCACTCCTCTGTCCAAGGAATAGCCACACTCCTCTATACTTCAGGTGTCCAGTTTGAAATATCCAAGTGCATCTGCAAGTCCACAAAGAACGCCTCCACAATCTGGATCTTGCTGTCAGCTCCCACACATTCCCGCAAAAGAGGAAGAACTCTGCATCATTATGATCTTGCTCCTCCATTTAGATGCTCTGCAAGGTCCACCTTCTACAGATGCTTAGAAGCACTCGTAAGATGTCAAATACCAGCTTCTGAAGGATGACTATCCTGATGATCGTGGGAACTAAGTCCTACAGAGCCAGCCACTTGTTTTCTCCAGTCTGATGGGACTTCAGATACTCTAGGTTTACAGGTGACCACACAGGATGATAGCCACTCCAACTGGCAAGAATGACATTTACTAGGATCACTGAGAAAGATCATAAGGAATGAAACCAAATTAGTTTGCTCTGTTCCTTCTACTACCCAAATTTAGTGATCAGAAGAATTTGTTATGGAAAAACAGATGGCTCAAAGGTTGATAATGGGGAGAGAGCTTCCACCAAAATTGCTGCTTCTGATCCAGTCCGGACTAACTCTTTATTGTCTTCTGTTTCCTCTTCTGTAAAACAAGCAGAGGAGCTCAACTCCCAGAGATGTATTCATCACAAAAGCTACTTGTGTCAAAAGAGAATACTCTCCACTCTGTGCAGCATCAAGCCCATCAGGGCAAAAAGGAAGAGAGAGAGATAAAGCAGCATGTGAAACCTGAATGGTCACTTCACTTGCTTCTCCTCGGGCACCCTCACAGCTGTACAAAAGTCATCAAAGAAACACTTTCATGCCTCACAAGGAGTACCTGTGCAAGAAGCAGGAAAAACTCAGTGCAGTTTGAACCACTTCTTTTTCTACACCAATGGGGCTCTCCAAAGAATGGCGAAGCTTAAAATGGTGGCTCCCATGAGGCAGGAATGGGAAGGGCAAGATGAAATGCACACAACTGCACTTTTTTAGCAAGCAGATCTGGTATTGTAAATATAAATTTGGAAGATAAAGAATAATAAATATTAATTACCCTTTTAGAAAATCCACTCATACCCTTTCAGCCAGCTAGCAAACACTTTACTGCAAACCCTTAGGAGTAGCATGAGTAAGCTGGACAGCTCTCCAGTGAAGTGATGTGATCTGTTTGTCACACCCTTGCCATCTGCCTTAAAAATTTGCACTAGCTAACTCGAAGATATTACAGAGACACATCTTTCTCTTTTGTGACAAACTGTAAAACCTGTTGGGGACCCACACTGTAGCTGCAAGTTCTTCAGGCTTTTAACCATCCACATCTGTGAACTTCCTTTTCCCATAATTCTGGACCAGACTGGAGGCTGTGATTTGAGAAGCCTGTCCCTTTTCCCAGCACTGGAAGTCATTCAGCCCTTTCTGGCCAGCTTGAAATAGGGCTCGCTCCAATTCATCCAACCGAGCCACCAGCACAGACATGTCTTCATTGTAGGCATTCTGAGAGGAGTCCATGATGCGACGAAAGCGGCTAATAAATGTCTAAAGAAGATAAGCACAATTACTGACAATTACACAGAAGCTGCTTCAGCTCCAACACTCAAGGCCTGAGCTTTCAAGACTGGAAAGCTAAAGGTTTTATGGCTATAGTTCACAACAAGTTCAGGCTCTACAAACAGCACCTATTAATCCTGGACATAGCAACAAACCATTTCCTGCCTGAGCTTGGAGACCAAGCGCTTGACACAGTGTATGTTAGATTCTGGCTCCTTCTTAAAGACAGAGTTGAGCAGACCACAGCGTATAATGCAATTACGATCTATTCCATCTTACTTCACCAGCAATCACTCGTGTAGAGTGAGTGGAATGAATTTCATTGCACAGTGGCTGCTGCAGGATAATACAAGCTGCAGTTCATAAAGATGGCCTGGAAGGTAAGAAAAAGTGCCACTGCAAAGTATTAATGCTGAAAAAAGACGCCCATGAAAAAAGTCAAAACCCCAGATTTACTAATACATAGCTAATAAATAGTATTTTCATACCATCATAGAATCATCAGGAAAACCAGGACTTCCAGAATCATCATGTCCAACCCTCATCCTAACATCTCCCTAACCCCCAGACCTCAAGTGCTCTACCTACTGTTTTTTTAAACACCTCCAGGGATGGCAACTCCACCCCCTCCCTGGGCAACCTGTTCTCGTGCTCATCCACTCTCTCAGTAAAGGACTGCTTTCTAAAATTCAATCTAAAGCTCCCCTGACACAACTTGACGTCATTTCTGGGTTTAATTTTAAAATCCTAAGCAACAAAACGTAAGTAAGGATTTTTATCTCCCTCCTCATCTGTGCTTTGGGGCACAAAAACATTTTTGAAAGGGTCTAAACTCTCCGAAAATTGTGCTTTGCTACTTGAAAAAGTGATTTTAGAATAATCTGTAGTATTTTAGAGACTTAATTATAGAATAAATATATTATCCACTAATAACACTCATTTTGGCTTTGACATCCGTTAGTTACATTGCACATTTATAGTTCCTGAACACTTGGGAGAGGGTGGCTTTCTTTTTTGTTTTATTTTTTAAATCAGCACTACTCCCCTCTTGTTTACTTTTAGTAAAGAAAGCAACCCTTCTGTGCTTGGCTTTTTCTCTCAGAGTAATGCGTGCTAATGTGGCTTCTTTCCTAAGATGTTCATTAGCAGAAAAAGTCCAGGAAAGGTGTGGTCACCTCCGTAGTGCAGAAAGCAAGCTTTTAATGGTCAACAAGAGAGCAGTAGTACTGTGCATCAGCCTTCATTTAAAGAATAGAGGGAGGGAAAAGTCAATAGCAATTATCCCAGGCTACTTAAGAGAGCTGGCTGAAGAAATCTCGGAGGTGTTAATGTTTATCTAAGAGCTACAGGAGTATAGAAGCCCAGGAACTGGCAAAGATGGTATCTATCTTTTAAAATAGAAAGTAGAAAGGTGAAATGGAGACGGAGGAAGGAAGAGCCAGAGAATTATAAATGAATCTATACCAATTCCTGGAAACATACTGGAACAAATAAACTATACATAAACTTCTGCAAGAAAATAAGAGAGAAGACTAACAGCCAACAGCAAGAGTAACTTGCCAAGAACAAACTTTGAGAGACCAGCCCTAGACTCCACTCATGGCAGGATGCTGAGCCGTAAAAAGGGAGGAAAAAACAGCAGATACTTATTCTGTCATAGGGCATTCATGTAAGATTTGGCTAAACTGTAAACAGATTACCAGTAAAGGCAATTAATTACCCAGCTGCTGTCAGGAGGGAAGCACATAGTGAATGGAGTTCAACAGCGGTCAGTCTGGAACCAAGTAACTGCTTGCTGTGTTAATGAGTAAGCTTACTGAAGCCAACAGAAGTTATGCTTAAGAAATGAGCAAACACAGAGTCATTGAATGTTATAGCTTGCAAGGGACCTCCTAGTCCAAACCCCCTGCCAAATCAGGATCACCTAGGGCTGGAGCAAGGCTGTGGATTAAGGAGGGCAGGGGTCCTCTAGGCACCTTGGCTCTCTTGCCCCTTGTCAACATCTGTTGGTTCACCTCTGCCAAGTGCTCTGGTGTGCTGGACCCAGTGTTACAAACACCAAGAGACAAGGGGAGCAGAACTCTTAATTCATAATGATCATGACAAATCAGAAAGATGATGTAAAAGCAACAGGAGGTCACCTCGGTGAGATTAACATAAGGTTTTACATTAGGGCAGAAATAGGGAACTACACAAATGCATGAAGAGTAATGAATCTATACCATCATACTGTGGACCAAAACTAAAGGCATATCACTGTCACTCCACTGTGAAAAACAAGATGCTGTGTCACAATGAGCAATGAGCATCCTGGCCTACAATATCTGCAAAGCAATCTTTCTGTTTTCCCCAGCAGAAGTCCTGAGTAGAATGTTTTTCAGGGCTCTGCACATCACAGTGGGTGTAGATTAACTGAATAGCTACCAGCAGTGCACAGGAAGGACAATCAGAGGTTAGAAAGCATGATCTACTGAACTGATTGGACTGCTACAGGAAGGAATTT
The DNA here is from genome assembly GCA_013397515.1 of Upupa epops. NCBI lineage: Eukaryota > Metazoa > Chordata > Aves > Bucerotiformes > Upupidae > Upupa > Upupa epops. The sequence goes on from VZRI01007752.1 coordinate 12,795, forward strand.
AAAAAAATCTGTCCTCAACATTTACTTTGCATGAGACAGAGTAAAACCTGCTCTACTGTAAAGAGCTTTAATTTAGATGTGAGAGGAAACCTAAGATTAATATGGCAACAGGCTGAAACACATTGCCCAAAGCTACGTGAAGTCTCATCATGACAGAGCTTTAAAAACAGGTTACACAAATGGAAAGAACAGAGGGTGAATTAATTATGACTTGCAGCATGGACATGAAAGAGCTTCCTCTAGTCCCTTTTTACAGGGTTTTATGAAATGTCATATTTACAGTGTTGAAATGCCACACTTAAATTACAGGAGACCATGTGGTTGCCAAAAGGGTCATCCTTCAGCTTGATCTACAAACCCATATGCAATTGAAAAGTCACTTGGATTAAATCAGGGTTATCTTTCCTGAGCACTGCTGAGCAGTTGGGAACAAAAGAAAGTTGGAGAAACATAAAAACAAATTTACAGCCTTAGTCCAGGTACTTGCCTGCAGGACAGTCTGAGCTATCTCTGGATTGTCTGGGTTGTCAAAATTCAGGAGCTGGGAGCCAAAGCTGTAGTAGTATGGCCCCATTTTATGCAGATCAACCACGTTGGCATCAGCACTGAACACTGTCCTCCAGGCTTCCTTGTATATCTTTGGCAACTCCACAGAGATGAGTTTTCTTTTACTGTCATGCAGACCTTTAGCCAGCCACAGCGGTATTTCCAGCTTTGACCCCTGAGGGAATGGAGAAAAACAGAATTGTCCTGGCCATGGAAAGACACCTAAAGCAATGCCAAGCACAGGCACTGACCTTCATTAATGAAGATCAGCTACTACAAAAGGTTCTTCTGTTTTCAGAACTGCCAGTTGTAGCGGTGCCATAAAGCAGAGACACCGTGGAAGTGCTAAATCATTACTGCCAGACTCTGACACTGGATTTATTAAACTGCTGTTTTATGATCTAGTAATTGCCAGAGTGTTAAAACCAGAAATAAAAAAAACCCCAAAACGCACACGACAGAAGCAAAGCCAACTCTCCTTTAGCCAGACTCACGGCAGGCCGCGGGGCGCTGGAGCCCAAGGGGGAGCCCACGGCGCCTACAGCTCCCAATAGCCCTCGCGCCCCATCCGTCCCACAGTTCCGCGCGGAGGCGCAGCGCCCGTCCGCCAGCCCACCTCGGTGATGACGTCACCGGCCACGGAGCCCTGGCCTAGCGCGAAGGCCAGGCGCGGCAGCGTGCTCTCGGCGCGGCTCGGTAGCTTCTCCTGCGACATCAGGATGTCGTCCAGCGACAGGAAATTCTCGTCCGGGCCCATCCCGGGTCCCACCGGGAAATACGCCTCGGCCATGGCCGGGCGACCGGAACCGGAGCGGGCCGAGGTTCAAGCGCTTCAAGGACGCCCTGCTGGCTGCGCATGCGCTGTGTTAGCGCAACGCCACTCGCGAGCAGGCGCAGTAGTGAGATGGGCGCCTGCAGCTGGCTGGCCTGTGTTCTGGCTGCTGTAGCAGCCCCGCGCCCAAGGCCGTACCCGGAATACTGTGGACGGGGCCGTTCCAGGGCGGGGCCGGGCCTCGGGCCGCCCTGATGAGCCGTTGGGGTCCGGGCTTAGTGCGACGCTGTTCCGCTATGCAGGCCCTCACAACAGGGCACAGCCATTGCAGAGGATATGTCTGGCTTCCAGGGCAGACAGCCGCGTGTTGCGGTCGTTACCAGTGCTCCTATCGGCAAAAGCTCGGCCCTCCAGCAGGACTCCTGGGCAGAGCAGCAGCAGGCAGTGTCTCCTAGCAGCTTCAGTACATCCATTGTCCTTGCTGGTTAGCTGGATGGAAAGCCAAGCAGATGCTGCGTGTGTGGTTAATGGTGTCTTTTGGGACAGCAAAGAATGTGGGTCACCTTGCAGAGTAGATCAGGCTGGCAGATGTGGGATGTGTTGAGCAGGCAGCATTTAGTATTAATGACTTGTGAATACCATGAATTTCAAAGGAAGAATGGATTTTAGTGCTATAAAGTTAGTGATGTCCTGTTCCGATGGCAGAATCAAATACCCATACTGAATTCTGGATTTGACAGTATAAAGAGTGGTTATCTTAATCTGAGTTTTACTTGGAACCAGACATTGTGGGGTTTTGTTTTTTTCTTCATTGTTTTATTGTTTTAAAGTTCTTTTTTTGTCCCATTAAAGTCTTCTTGTTCCCTGGGCTGTATATTCTGAATGTGTTGCTTTTTGTAATATACAAGGGCGTACAATCCAGAACTTAAATAATTAGTAAATATTTCAGCCTTTGTTCTGCTAAGGAAGAAAAACAATTGTACAAGATTGAAACTTGGAGATTTGACAATGTCCCTGAAAAATAATGACAGTTATTTATAGGGGGCTTGATGGTTTGTTTAATGACATTTTCAGTTCATGACTGAGGCATAAGCTAATGCCTCTTCAATTACCTTTTCATCCTTACCTTAGCAAACTTCATGGTGCCATTTGCTCAAGCTGCATCCATAGTGACTGCATTGTCTTCATTAATTAGCACACTAGTACATAATCCCTTGATCAAACACATGCAAAACTAATCAAACTTGCACCAGTTTATTAAGTATTGTGCTGTTTTGTTTCATACTAAGAAAAATAAAGCACGGGCAGTGGAGGCTGAGACCTGAGGGTGATGTGTTTCCACCCCTTGCAAATCCCTTAAATACCATGGCAATATGTGCTATCAAATCTGGCCAACAAAGAAACAGGAAACTTTTAGTGAACTGTATCATTCTAGATTTGTGACATCCAAATGTCATTAATTTGTTTGACTAGTATCAGAAATAGCCAACTAGAATATGTGTGCATGTGTTTTTCAATGTGATAACCACACCATGCTGATTTTAGCATGTCCCCTTTGTGATTAGTCAGTTAAGTCCTGATGGCTGTAGGGGAGGCTCAGGCTCTTGAAAGAGAGATTTAAAGGTTGTTTCTTGCAAGATGCTTAATGTTTTATCCATGATACAGCAAAAAGGGGGGGTGGGGGGTGTTTAAGTGAGAGGTGAAGCCTTTTGCTTTGGAAAATAAATTCTCCCTGTGTACATTCCCCAAATATGTTACAGAGTGATTGGCAGAAGTTCTTCCTAAAGGGTAGTTCTGATAAAGTTGTAATTGTCCAAATTGGATTAGTAAAACTATTCCCTGCTTAATCAGGTTTAGGAAACAAATTGCTCTGTGAAATAGGAAAGCTTGTACTGTAAAATGAAAGAATGAGGCAAATGGAGTGTGTTCTTTGTTCTACGGTGCAGAAAAAGAAGGAAGAAAAAGAATGAAGAAAACCAGTGCTTCACTGTGTCCTGAGATGCCTCAGCCTATTGTCTCTGATACTCATATAAGGCAGGGTGATGTGGAAAGCCTGAGGTACTGAGCAAAGTGAAAGATTTTGGGGAAGATCACAGTATCACAGTATCACAGTAATGATGAGGCTGGAAAAGACCTTAAAGATCATCCAGTCCAACCTAAAACCAACCAAGTAAACCTAAACATCAGACATCTAGATCATGCCACTCAGCACTTCATCCAGCCTAACCTTAAACACCTCCAGAGACGGTGACCCAACCACCTCCGTGGCAGCCCGTTCCAAAACCGGATCACTCTTTCAGTAAAAAACCTTTTCCTAATGTCGTCTAAACCTCCCGCAATGGAGCTTAAGACTGTGACCCCTTATCCTGTCTCCAGTGTCCAGGGAGAAAAGACCAATCTCCACCTGACAGCAACCACTTTTCAGGTAGTTATA
>VZRI01007753.1:0-12661 GCA_013397515.1 Upupa epops
CAGCCTCATCATTACTGTGTAACATTAAAAACCAGTCCTTTTTCCTTCTTTATCCTCCAAACTATAAATTGATTAGCTCAAAGAAAAGAGAATTGGAGTGCCTGATGCTGAAGGGATGTCATAGAATTGCTGGCCCTTTGTTCCTGGATGTAAATGCTTGTCACCACATCAGAAAGTAAACCAGAAAATACTGCTGGAAAATGCCTGCAGAGTCTTGTAGAATCCTACAGAATTCGAGGCAAAAATTAATAAAAAGAGCTCTACCAATTTCTGCGGGAGGTCCATCAGGTCCCTTTTGAAGAATTACATAAAATCTATACAGAAAACACCAAGATTTTTTTTTTTGTATTGCATGAGAGATATGAATTGGTGTCTTCTGTAATGAAAAATCAGAACTATATTAGCAGCTCATTTAAATCTAAACGTAGATGTGCAAAAACAGAAGGAAGGAAAGAAAAGGATGCATCTTTTATGATAAAGTTGGACAAGATCAGTGAAGGCCAGCTTCGAGAAAGATGTAAGTACTAAAATCTACCACAGGTTAATCAGATGATGAAATTTATCTGGAACGATGTATATGTTTATTTTAACTGACAAATGTTATGAAGTAAAGTACAAGCAAACCTCAAAAGAAGTGAAAACTAAAATGCTTACAGATCAGTACTTTCTAATAGTTTTATGTTAGAGGTGACAGAGGTAAGATAAAATCCTATGACAGCCTACTGAGTTTTTTTATTGTCCAGTTGGTTTTTACATGTGTTTTGCTACTGGAAAAGTAAAAAACCTCAATAAGAAGCTACAGAAAATTATTTCACCTTTGGTGTTAAGAATCCACTCTGGAACATTCCTATCCCACCAGATGCTCTTCCTGTTAGAAATTCCATTATATTTTAACTCTTGGGAACATCTGAGGCAGGTACTTACATGAGGGGCACACCTGGCCACATTTGGGGAATGTGGCAGGACAGAAGTGTTCAGGTGGGAAAGCGGTCCTCTTGTGTTGCAGCTTACCTGAAGCAGAAGCTGATGAATAGCCTAGGCCCTGGAGCTCCTGCAAAACACATCAGCCAAGCAGAATAAAGAGTCACATTAGTGAAAATCATCTGTACACATCTTGTCTCTCTAATTAATTTTTGGTAATAATGTTATGTACATTTCTGGCATTTATTTGCAACAAGAGAATGCTGAGGTGTCACTGAAACCAAAGCTCAACAGCCAAAGTGTATGATCCACTATTTCTGCAGCTGTTCCAATTTTTTTTGTTGCACTTACTGTAAACAGCACTTTTATATAAGTGAAATGATGGATGTGACTTGCACAACAATGAAGTATTCCATGTAAGAAAATGGTTTTGGAAGACAATCTTTTAAGGGTACTTTGAAATAAATATAGTCAAAGCTTAAGTTACAAGACCAAGTAAGTATGTCTAACTTCATATCACATTTCTCAGTAGCATACTCACTTTCATATCTAAGGTGTGCTGCAGTCTAAAGCGCACAGCTTCCTGCTCCTGGCACTGGATGATGCACTGACATTCTGTAAATTGCAGGGATGCCTGTTAGAAGGGAGAGAAGAGAGGATTAATTCTGCCAGCTTGTTGTGGGTAACACTCTTTCCTAATTTCTTCTGGATAAGTGAATGACAAGGTGCACATACAGGTGCTGTATTTACTGGAATCAGCACAGAAATATGACAATATGACCAGATGCCTTTTAGCCATGGCACAAACAGAGACAGAGGTACAGCTGTGAACACAGCTGCTTCTATCTACCTTTGGTTTGAAAATAAAGCCTGGGTCTCTGTGCTTCTTTATGACCACCAAGGAGCCATGGGGGTTCTTCCTGAGGCACTCTGGATGTACCAAGTGGCTGTAAAGCATCCAGAAGTCTCACTGATCTGAAAGTTACCTTAAATTACCTTATCAAGGGCTGTATCCATCTTACATATTTTTTCTTTTAGACATTTGTCTTGTGATCTCAGGATCTCCAGTTCTCCAGCAACCTTGGTATTTTCTGCTGTAATACAGAAATACTTGTCTTAGTTTACTATTTTCTTCTCCGAGATAATCCTTCTCCTGAATTTAAGACAAAGCCAACAAAGTATGAGTCAAAGACATGTAGCTACTTACATTATACCTATTTGTTTTCTGCAAATCTTTTTCTTTGAAATTCTAAATTTAGAGTTTTAGAATCTTAGCTATTTCATCTTGCAGAAAGATGAGGTTTTTCAACAAGAAGATGGGTCTTATAAATAAACAATTGGACTAGTCCTGGTGAAGTAACATCTCTGATTTTAGATTTATTTTTAAATCACAATTTTAAGCTTCAGTGAACAGATGTGAATGATCAGATATAAGTGTGGTTCCCTGATATACAGTGGCAGAAGGACACAGAAGGTGCCCATTACAGGTTGGAAGAGACCTCCCAAATCATCAAGTCCAACCATCAGGCCAACTCTATCCAACCCACTAAACCATGCTCCCTAGGGCCACATCTACATGGTTTTTGAACACCCCGACCTAGGATGGCAATTCCACCACCTCCCTGGGCAGCCTGTTCCCATCCCTGACTGCTCTATCAGTGAAGAAATTTTCCTAACGTCCAACTTCAACCTCTCCTGCCACAATTTGAGAGCACTTCCTCTTCTCCTATCATTAGTGACTTGGGAGAAGAGACAACCTCCACCTCTCTACACCCTCCTTTCAGATAATTGTAAAAACCAGTAAGGTCTCCCTTCAGCCTCCTTTTCTCCAGGCTAAATACCCCCAGTTCCTTCACCCACTCCTCATTAGACCTGTTCTTTAGGCCCTTCACCAGCTTTGCTGCTTTTTAGGATCTGCTCCAGCACCTCAATGTCCTTCTTGTATTGAAGTGCCCAAAATGGAAAACTTCCAGTTGAGGCCTCATTAGTGTTGAATACAGCAGGAAGTGACAAGGGCAAGGGCAAGTAAAATCCAGTTTGGTCCTTCTCGGGCCAACTGTGCTTTTGGCCCCGCATTTCTCCAAAGGAAAGTTTCTCTAAATACAATTAAATATTTTTTACACTGAGTTCTTGTGACCTTAACTGCACTTGTCATTGCTTCTTCCAAGAACTTAATCTTTCTCTGCAATTCATCTATGTGTCCTCTCTTGGCCATGATCATCTTCTGCATTCCCACTGCAAACCTTCAGAGCCATAAAAGACAAGGGTAATGCTCAATGAAAAGAACTTGATTACACATTCTGAGTTCTGACTCTGGAAGTCACTCATCAGTAAAAGGTTAGACTACACAAGTTATTTCACAAAATATCTGGAATATTATGATAGCATCTATTTAGCGACTGTTAGAAAAATCCTCTTATTAAGAAGACAGTGTCTGTGATTTTGGGGAAGTCCAGTCCATAATTACCATTGCCATCAAATCCTTCCAGAGTCCACAGAGCAGTCGTGCTCTGTTCCAGTTCAGCTTGCAGAAACTTCAACTGCATTTTCAATCTGTTTGCAGACTGAAATTTTCTATCCCCTTTATTTTAGCCTCATAATTCCTCTTCAAGTCTTCAAATCCATGAGGTAAGATTAAGACTGGAATTATATTGATCAGTTTATCGTTCTTCTAGACTCTGATTACTGATCTGTTGGATACTCTCTTTAGAGGAGTAACACGGATAGCTAAGACAGAAGGTAAATAACATCCACTGCTAGCAAAAAAGTTACATAAATCCACATTTCTGAGTACTGCTGCATAGAATCAACTATATATTGTGAATGCAAGGGTCTTTGCCCTGGTTGCTCTTCTCTACATCCACATTTAAAATCAGACACAGGTCTGAAATTATCTAATTTATGAAGCTTCTCTCCACAGCTCTGCTCCTCAGCTCAGCTTCTTTGATCTCAGTTTAACTCCCCTTCTGTCACCCAGCCAGTTGCATGCTCAGACTCTGCTGGCAGAGAGCATGGCCCAAATGCCTCTGTGGTCATTTACCTCAACAAGCCTTTCTTTAAAAATCACTCTCCTGACAATACTGTACAAACCTAATGTTGGCTAAATATTTCACAGCCCCACACAGTAGCTGTGAAAGGGTGGAGCTAAAACATAAACTCGTAGACAATATTGTAGAAAAACTGCAACAAAACAAAGGTCCACTGTCATCTAACACTGATTGTTAATAGTGATCCACTAGTGCTCTTCAATAACACTGAGGAAAAACTGGTCAAATTTCTAACCTGTGATTTATGAGGTCTGCTGCTTTAGTTGCTAGAGTCAGATATTTCACTTGAGTTTTAAGTAATTTTATATTTACTGAAGGTTTAAGTGTTTTTGCTCAGGGTAAGGAAGGAAACTGTATTCCCACCACTCTGTGCCAGCATTCAAAACTGACAAAGCTCTCTGCACCTGATGTTGGTAGGGAACCCTCTGCTGTACCAGTATCCATATTTGGAAAGCAAACTGCTATTTTATTTGTAACATCAGGCCAATTTAGCAGCTATTGGAGCCAAGTGACGCTGAGGCTCCCTACCCGCAAGATCAGCTAGCTTATACCGACTGGCTTGGAGCTCATTCATTAGCTGGTCCTTCTCCAGTTTCATGCCATTAAGTGCACGGAGCCTCTCAATGCATTTGTTAACTAGTTTAACCTTTTCCAGTTCCAGCTCATTCTGTCTGGTCTTCAGTTCATGTATTCTGGATTCCTTCTCATCCTTTGCTATCTGCTTATATAAAAACCAATAGTAACTGTGTGGATTGTATATAATTATACAGAATAACCACAAAGATGTGCAGACATCTTCATTACTTAAAATTCTCAGTTCTCACAAGAGCAGTTTGGGACAAGAAAGAAAAACCAGAGCAGAACAGACAAATTACTTTTGTGAAAACTGCTACCTCAGGCAAAAAGGGTAAAGAGGGTCTGATCTGATGGGTTTACAGCCATCAAAAATTATTTCCATCCTCTTGAAGCATATTAGTTCTTAATGCTCAACTGCAGAGGATTAAACAAGCTTCCTGATGTATTATAAAGAAAAAGGAATACATTAAGAAAACATAGAATGGTATGAGGTATCACAAGCCTGTTGAAAACAGAGGAATGAACATGATCTTTACTTGTAATGCAAAGCGTGTTACACAATTACAACTTATTTTTGACTGGCTAAGGTACTGAAGGAGCCTAGGATTTTACCTTGTGAGAAATAATTCTTTCTGACCCAGCACTGAAATCAGCTCAGGTTTATAAATACATTATGTTTTCATTAAGTGCTACATAAAGTAAGACATTACCAAGGCCTTTAATTTACTAATTGTTTTTACAGAACTGTTTCCTATAAAAAAACCACCTTCAGTAGTTTGTTATTGGCAACATCAAACTTTCTGAAAACATCCTCAATGGTGTTCTGGAGGTTTATAGTCAAAAGTCAAAACCAGGATCAGCAGAACATTAATTTTCTCCCAAGGCATGTAGGCCAAAAATCCAAACTAAAGAAAATGCTTTTAATTCCTCATCAGTAAAAGAATGAAAGCTGGACAAGTCAGCTTAATAGAAAAAAAGAGCTAATTCTGACTGTCATGTATCTGCGTCTTTGTAAGAACTTTGCAGATGAGCTCCAGAGGCCTCCCAACCATGGTAAAGAGGGTGACAGCACTGGTCTTTGATGTAAAGCCCTAGTCATGGTAAGCTCTATCATGAATTCTATCATGCTGCAGTTGCTCACCAACCTGGTGCTCCATCTGCCTGTGACAGTCCATCCTCATTTCCTTCACTGTGTTCTCCATGCACTGCAATTGCATGGCCTTGGTGTCCAGTTCTCTCCTGAGGTGGTCAATAGTGACGGTGGTATCTGTGTTCTGACCCCAAAGCTGCTTGCTCTGCTCTTTTTCTAGATGTAGTTCTACCTCTTTTTTATTGAGTCTAAAAAGAATTAAAGTAATTTCTGCCTTTGAATAGCATTAAGGTTTTTTAATCATTCTCATACTGACATAGCACATTTTGGAGGTACTAATTTTAAAAAACATTAATTTTAATGAGCCCAAACTGCATTATCAACAGGCATTTCTGTTAATCCTAACTCTTGTCATTGTTAAAGTCTTCTTCATATTGTTAAAGCTGAAGTAGAGAACTAAATGATGTTCAACCAAAAGACAAATTTTCATTAATAATTACCTTAATGTACTCTATTTTAAATAATACATTGGCTTTCTTGTTTTCTTCTAGGTTCTGCTCCAAACAAGTCCAAATGTAATCTTTAGGCTCAGTGGTTATCCCCTAGGTATATCAGATCTGCACAGATACTTCCAAACAGAACACTTAATTATTTACACTTGCATCCACCAAGTGCCACATTTTCTGATGATGAATCTATCTGGTATCAGCAACTCACAACTTAGTTGTGAAGGTGTTTTCCTGTCTGAGATGCTTAGGAGAAACACTGCTCTTGGTAAAGGAAAGACATACAGTTGTAAAAGCTTTATTTAGATTCTCTCTTACTTTCCCAGGAATGAAGCCACATACCAGGCTGAAATTGGATGATCTCTAGCTATTCAACAGTTTCTCCCTAAAGCAACTCAGTGTATTACACTTTCCATTAAAAAGCAATTTTTTATTGGATTTATTCAAAAACCCATTTTTTATTCATAGTATCTTTTTAAATAAATCTGAGCCATACAATTTTCTAGAGTATGTAGACTGTTGAAAAATAGCCTTAAATTGATGCTCAGCTTTCAATTAGTTCTAATTACAGGCAAATGTTATGAAAGTGGACACACATGAGGAATGTACAGTACAGGTATATGGGATGTGACTCACTGCTGTGCCCTGCATGACTTAAATCTAAAGAACCCTATACTGTATTCCTCCTTCTGGATGAAATTTAATAATGGGGTTGAACTACAGAGAATGTGTAAATTAATTTTAATGAAAAGTCATTTTTGGACTGGTGCGAGTTCCAGGATGAATTTGAATCAGTTAATTAGAAACTGTAAAACACAATGTCCTTCCTGCTCTGCTTGGCAGTGCAAGTACATGTACACCCTGGCTTGGCCTGAACATCCCTGCCATCCCATCCTCAGTCCTTTTCGGATCAGACAGCATCAGCTCTGCCAAACTCCACAGTACTCCTGTGACATGAACTCTCCCTTTGCAGGAGAAGGATGCCTAAATCCTTATGACTTGTAACCTGAGTTTGGATCCACCAAGCATTTCTGCATGGGTGAGCTCACTCATTTGCAAAGGGAGTGGAGATTTTCAAATTGTTTTTAAAACTGGAATCCAAAGCAAGGAACTATATCAAAGACAACAAATGGGTCATGGAAACTGGATATAAAATGCTGTTGCTAGTGACATGGCAGAGATTCTGCAGTGGGGCTGTAAAAAGTTATCCCCATTTGTGTCTAGTAATTCCCTGCCATATTACCCGTAAAAAAACCTTATATTTGGAGAGAAGTGTGGCCAAAAGTTTGTCAAGACTAATGTTTTCTAATGGGATTATGAAATGGTTTGAAAAGCCAGGGGCTGGCCAGACTGTCTTTTTCGCCTGCTTTATATCCTGTTGGTAAGAGCCTTTGGATTTCAATGAGTGCTAAAGATTTTTAATTCACAGTGGGACATCTCTAGGCACCTGAATGCTTCTCAAGAGCTGCTGTAATCTCTGTGTTCTCCCATCCTTGTATTTATCAAGTAAAATGTTAAAGAAGTTTTCTGGGCAGTCAAACTCTCCTGTATCTGGAACATTTCAGGTATCAACATATCCAGTGTCACTGGCAATAATGTCAAACACACAACTCCATACATACCTTGTGTTCATACACCTTCTTGGCTTCTTGTAATTCACAATGCAGCTGAGAAACCATTGGGTGACTAACTTGATGTGTGTGCTTCCAATTCTGGGTTCTCATTTGTTCTTTATGAGAAGGTTTAGGGGGAGAAATTAGAACTTGTAGGAACAATGAAAGCATGACACATTCCTGGTCTCAAATATATGACAACAACCTAACTGTTTTTTGTATGGAATTCAGCTGAATGCTACTGGAAATTGATTTTGTAGCTGAATTCACAGAACATTTAGAAGGCAAAGCTCACCTAAAACTACCCTCATCTACAGCTTTAAGTTAACATCTTTTATCCCTTAACATTAGGCACAGACTCTGCATAAACTCATCACAAGTCAGATAACAGAGATCTTGATGCTCAGACTCTGTCTAACAGATGGTTACTTTGCCTTTCCTCTATACAACAGGGATTCAAGAGGTTTGGTTTGGTTTTTGATTCATTTGATTATTTATACAGGGACTGTTCAGCTCTCTAAACAAAGATGCCAAGAACACAAAAAACACAGGGCAGAGAGGACCTTATATTAGCAGTGCAACTTTCTTTCAGATTAAGGTTACTCTTAACATGTTCTATACTACAATCAAAAAACATACTGAACGAACTCCATCTGGCTTTGGATACTATTTCATAGCTGCAGGCACTGTTAGCTTTATCAGTCAGTGCTGCCACCTCCAGTCATGCTCATTTATTAGCTGCTTGATCCTGTTTCAAAAAGAAAATACTGGTTATAAGCCTCATCTCAGTAAATTGTAAATTTTCCTCTGAACACTAGTGGTATTTCTCAGTACTTGCAAATACCTTGATGCATTATTGTGAAGGTAAGGGTCAATGGGCAGAAGCCAATGGGAAGAGGTTTAACACGGCCAAGTGCAGGGTCCTACCTTTTGGCCAAAATAAACCCCAGCAGAGATACAGACTGGAGGATGAGTGGTGGAGAGGAACCTGGGAGTACTGGTTGACAACTGGATAAATATGAGCCAGCAGTGTGACCAGGTGGCATGAAAGGCCAATGGCATCCTGGCTTGGATCAGGAATGGTATGGTCAGCAGAACTAGGGATGTAATTCTCCCACTGCACTGGGCACTGGTGAGTCCTCACTTTGGGTGCTGTGTGCAGCTCTGGGCCCCTTGCTTCAAAAAAGAGATTGAGGTACTGTAGCAGGTCCAGAGGCAAGCAACAAGACAGGGGAAGGGACTGGGGTGGAAGTCTTATGAAGAGAGGCTGAGGGAGCTGTGGTTGTTTAGCTTGAAGAAGATGGGACTCAGGGGCACCTTACCACTCTCTACAACTACCTGAAGGGAAGTTAAAGACAGGTGGGGGTCAGGCTCTTCTCCCAGGCAACTAGTGATAGAACGAGAGGGCAGGGCCTGAAGCTGCCAGGAGAGGTTTAGATTAGATGTTAGGAAGCCGTTCATCACAGAATGGACAGCCAGGGAGCTGGTGGCTTCTTTAACACCTCTAGGGATAGGGAAAAGACTGGAGGTGGCACTTAGTGCCATGGTCCAGCTGATGTGGTAAAGTTAGGTCATACCCAGGGCTTGATGATCTCAGAGATCATTTCCAGCTTTAGTACTTCTGTGATCATGTATTGAGTTACTGCACCTTTTGTTTTCAACAGGTAACTATGTAATTTACGTGAATAGCTGAGGAAATGACAACTCCTTGAAAAATGAAGGGCAAAGTTTAGTGAAATGAGCAAAAAAAAGCTGATCTATCCACCAAAGTAATTATTTTCTATCTTTTGGAATTAGTTCCCCAATGAATTCTGTATGCCCACCTAGTGTCAATCACATTTACAGAAAACTGTACAGATTCTTCCAAAGTAGTGGGTTTTTTGAGGCAGTGAATAAACCAGGAAATTGTCATCACAGAAAGAAAAAGCAGCAGAAAATCAAAAGCAAGTAAACAACTGGAATGGAAAAACTATTAAGTCCTTCAAAATGTTGATGGTTGCCCCATAGCCCAATACCATGATTATCAAATAATTACCTGTGGAACATGTGCAAAACAGTCTATGCTTTATGAATAAATAAATGGAGGACAAGTACCTCTTCTGAAGTTGCTGAAGCAGAAGCTGGTTTTGATTCTGTAAATCTTTTTTGAGTGACTCAAGTGTTTTTTCAACCTGTTGTAAAACAGATGACAACGCTGAAGCAAAGTCGTCTAAACAACAGTTTTCAAATTGTAATTTCCTCCCTTTTGCTTCCACCTTAAACTGTGAAAATGTGCATAATTGAAGTTAAATTCCAGGAGTAAATCTCATGTTTCCGGCAGCGTAAAATGCCAATAGACTAGCACCTGCCATCTTAACCACCAAGCAGCATTTGTCCTTCTATGGCACAATCTTTTCCTTACGCTGGTTTAGATGGGAGCTCACAGGAGTTCTCGAAAACATTTTCTGAAGTCTGAAACACAGATGGTTGGAAGGAAAAGTTGCACTTTCTCCACATACCAGGACAACCTTTTCTTTGAGGTGTGACATCTCTCAGTCTACATCTTGCAGGACATCAGCAAATGCTGTCCTCAGGTTGTAGATACACAGGCCACCAATATGTTCATGCTTACATAGATTCTTGCCTGTGCTGGCTTTGTAGTCTACCAGGATGTTGCGTAGTTCCAGCAGCACTTCCTCATGGTTGTGGACCATCTTCTTCAGATGCTCAGTCTGGCTGTCAGCCTCCCTCAGTATCTCCTCCTGCAGCTGGTTTGCCACTTCCAGCTCCTGAACTGTATTTTTTAGATGCATTTTTACACTCTCTTGGCTTTGGGATTCCTTTTGTCTACATGCAAATAACAAAATAACTTAAGAGACAGGATTCACAACATGGATTTTTATCCAGACTAAGGGCTATGTTGAAAAACTGCTGTTTTTCACAGCTACAGAAGCCCTTTTCTAAATTGAGGTGCCACAATCTCATTGCCTTCATTCTTAAGGGCAAATGTCTCACTTAGGAGCCTCTCAAAACCCACATACACACCCTCCACAATCCTTCTACCTTAGCATTCCTACCTAACATCCTGAAGCTCAGCTCTTTCCAACTTCACTTACATAAGTTTGGTTTGCAAATCAGCAATGATTTGTCCTAAACCCATTTTCTGTTGCCCATGTAGCAAATTGGTCTGAAGGAGAGAAAAACCAGAACCATGGAGATAAACAAGGCAAAATGCTGAATACAGAACCTAGAAGAAAAATGAGGCTGAGAGCAGCACAAGAGTAGGAATTAAGAGGTTATTTTATTTATCTTTTGAAAATATTTCTTACTTACTTGACTATGCAAGAACTACCATTACCATGCCAGCAACATTGCTAGCCAGCACCACTGCCACCTGTCAAACCGCACATGACATCATGATGGCCAATTACAATTTACAAGAGGCTGCTGAAAATACTGCTGGCCAAACAGTTCAAAGACTCAGCAATGACACAACCAACTAAAGCTCATCTATACTTAAAAAACTAGCTCAAATATGCAACTCACTTCATGCAGCCTCTTCTGCACTTCTCTACCTGTCTGCAAGTATTCTTCCTGAAGGTTTGTTCTTTGCTCTCTTTTTCCTCAGTATGTATTTCATGTTTGGAACAGAAGACACTACTGGGTGCAGTGCTATCAGTACTACAAGAGGCTCTGTTGTCCATCATGGTGCAGAGAATGGAAGAAGCTAAAACATTCTGGTTGCTGAGAAATGAGCTACCAGCACCTGAAAAGGCAGACGAGTTTAAGTATTGAAACAAGGTTTAAAGGCAGATAAATTAAGAGTTGAAACAAGAGTTGTGACATAAGAATAAACTGTCATCTGTAAAAACTGGGTATTAGTACTCCTGAGTATCCAGCTATTGATAGTCCAACCTAGGAATCACCTTTTCTAAGGACAACACAACCAGTCAATTCTAGGCTTGCACACTTCCTTTATTTGTTTGAACAAAAGAGAAAAGAAATCCAGTTGAAGTGACAGTAATAGGCAAGTTTTGACAGTTCACTCATAAACCAGAAATAGAATAAAGTTAAGAGGAAATATGAGGGAAAACTAGTTGAGGGACAAAGAGGAACCCAAAACCATGGAAAAATATTTTAAGTGGTAAGTGTGCAGGTGAGGGAGGAATACAAGAGCAGCTCCCTCTAATATAGCTTCAGTAGTGCTGCTGCGTATACATCAGGGCTGTGACACAATGACCCAACCACAACACGCACTGCTGATTTCTGTCCACACAGCACTTTTTTCCACAATGCAGTAAGTCCCTCTGTCCCTGGGCTCATTATGCCACCTCTCTGCATTTGTATTAATGCATCCTGGTAAGCCTGGTTTTCTGATTACAAAGATTAGAGGACATGGATGCAAGCAGAACTGCTAAACATGGGTGTCTTGGGTTATAGAAGCAAGAAGTTTGTATTCTATTTTCATCTGTTGAAAAGCAATTGAGAAGCTGTATGGTTTTGGTTTTGGTAACTTCAGGAGGGTGGGGGAGTGAATACTGACCCAATTGTTAAAATCAGGTGGGGCGATATGTCTTGGGGTGGGGGCGTGAATGCCTCGGTACTGGCTCAATTGTTAAAACCAGCTGGGGCGACACCCGTTAAATATCCCCTGCTGCCCCCATCTCCTCCCATTGTGAAAAGATTCACCCGGTGGGGGGAAGTGGGGAGGGAGCTGATCGTGCCCGTGCCCGCTGGGCACGTACTGGGACTCAGTAAAAAGGAATGTACCAGATGGAATTATATTTTTTCCTTAAGTATCTCTAACGAGCCATCAAGACTCCCATCTCCTCTCATTGTAAGGGACTTCACACAGTGGGGGGACGCTGATCTGCCCGTGCCGAGCTGCACGTACTGGGACTAAGAAAAGGAGGGGGGTCTCGGCTTCTC
>VZRI01007755.1:1923-25210 GCA_013397515.1 Upupa epops
GTCTCTCGAGCTTGGAGAAGAGGAGGCTGAGGGGTGACCACATGAATGTCTCTAAATATGTGAGAGGTGGATGTAAGGAGGATGGAGCCAGGCTCTTCTCAAAGTCATCTGGTGATAGGACAAGGGGCAATGGGTGGAGCATAGGAGATGCTCCAAGCTGGAGCATAGGAGATTCCATATAAATATCAGAAGGAACTTCTTCTTAGGGAGGGTAACAGAGCATTGGAACAGGCTGCCCAAGGGTGTTGTGGATTGTCCTTCTCTGGAGAAGTTTAAAATCTGCCTGGATCTGTTCCTGTGCAACTTGGTCTAGGTAATCCTGGTATGACAGGGGGATTGGACTAGATGATCTTTGGAGGTCCCTTCTGAACCCTAATGACTCTATAATTCTATGTGTATAATAATATAATATGTATATTTTAATGTAAGAATGTGTAATATAATACATATATAATTATAATAGTAAAACAGGAGAATTTCCATCATCCATCTTTATGCTGCTTGGCTGAAACAGCTCCCTGGCATAAACAAGTGTTGGTTGTGAGGATCCAGAAATTATACATATTGAACAGTAGGTTAATATTCCTCAGGAAACACTGAGTTACTTCTCCTCATATCCCATTGCAAGTCTTTTTATAAAAATACAATAAATTATCCATACGCTCTGAAAAGTTAGAAGTCATGTTAGATGCTATAGTTTGCTGAAAAGTCTGACAATTTCTTCATCTAAATGGTATTTTTAAAGGGGATAATATGTCCAGCATACTTCAGAATAGGAAAAATTCTCCTCATCAGTCTAGGAATGACAAATCATTCTGTTCAGCATAGAATCAAGCATTCAGGTTCTTCATTTGAGGCTCCAGGCCACCGCTATTCTAGTATTTGTAACATCTCTAACCTCGGCTCCACTTATTTTAGAACAGCATCATCAACAACTAACACACTAGAAGCCCTGAACAAAACCATCACAAATTTGGCATCAGTCATGTTAGGGACAACATGAAAGTAATGGAATAAATAATGAGCATGGAGCTGAAATTTCAAATATTTAACAGCCAAATGTTTTTGGCTATCCGGCACACATCCTGACACAAAAGGCTTGTTGGTGTAGCAAGGTAACAGGAAATGCATTTGTGATGCTTTAGAGTCCAAAGCAATAGGAAAAAGCTAACTATGGGAGTTAAACATGAACCAGAAGAAACTAAGATCCTGTAGCGTTTCCTTAACTTTGTAAAGGAAGTTATGGAGTCCCCATCCCTCATGGCATTTAGGGACAAACTGGATGTAGCACTTAGTGCCATGGTCTAGCTGATTTTGTGGTGTCAGTTCATGGCCTGGGCTTGACGATCTTCAGCCTCAATAACCCTGTGATTCTGTAAAAAGCCTAATGGAAAGTCTCAGGTAGTGCTAGCATGTAGGCTTATCGACATGCAAACTGTGCACAGATCAGTCAAAACTCCTTAAGCCTTGGCTACCGAACATCTCAGAGTTGTGATGATTCATTTTCAAGATCAAAGTGAACAGCCGCTGGAAGGATCTCCAGCTAAGGCCATTAACATTCCTCTTCCCGAGTATCTCCTTTCTGACAAAACTCAAAATGCAGCCAGAGCCATCAAGCACTGATCAACAGGTTATAAAAATACCTGGTGCCACAATAAATCTTGGGGTATTAAAAGGAAGGAAAGTACATAGTAACATATTTAGTATTACCAAAGGATTCCAACCCCCTGGAAACAGATGGTTACGCCAGAATTTTGCAGAACAAGAATTTATTGCATTGCTAACAGGAATTTAAATGTTACATGCAAATCCTCATGATAATAGATTTATCAGTGTATTCTGCAATTTTCTTGCTGTGTTCCCTTAATTTGTGGTTTCTCCTGAACTCTGAGACTTAAAACTGACTGCAGGTAAAAAATTAGAAGGGACAGAATTAGTTCGTTTACTGGGATTAACCTTGGTCTCATTTATTTATGGATGAAGATTTGTGGTTTAGCAAACACAGGCATTAGCAGGTTAATGAGTAGATACTGACATTTTTCTTGAGTAGTCTGATATTTACAGTGCAAAATTCAAGTGTTGAATGAAGATGCAATAATTAATTTTGTCTTTTTCCAGATTCCACCTCCTAATTCCATTAAATCCATACTTTACTAGTGTTTGTGTTTCAATCTCATTGGTGCTTCTTTCTCACTGAAGTTATTGTCAGTGTTTACACTGTTTTTTCACCAAGCACAGGCTAATCATCTAGGTAACTGTGGCGGTATTTCTAAATAGACTGAGCCTGGTTTTCCATTTTTCCATGCTTGCCAGGGGTAAGCAGGATATTTGCAGGCATCACTGTTTATCGAAAAGATACTCCATAGACTACAGACCTCAGCTCTGTTTCTAGAAGTTTCAGTACAAGTGAAGATGTAAACTGCAGTGATAATACATCTAACTCTCTTTTCAGTCACTAATTTTCCATTAAGTAAATGAAGATTAGAGAATACTATGACACTTGTCCATTTCTTTGCAAAAAAGCAACAACAAATCAGCAGTCCTGGAGGAAGTAACCTACAGTTCAAAACTACTTGGACTCTGGTCTCCCCAGTTTATGAAAAGCTAGACACTTGCTATTACAGATGGAGATATACCAGGGACTTAGAAGTTCTGCTCACTTTAGCAGCTCCCAAAACAAGGCCCGCAAATACAGGGCAAAAAACAAAGGACTGTTCAAAGGACAAAACAACTGTGGCTGCTCACTAAAGAATTCATGAGACTCCTTCAGGAGAAACAGGAACTGAGCTCAAAGTAGTAAGTGTCATACTATGATCATATATGAGTAACATGTTATGACACAACCACAGGGATATGTGGAACAGCAGTTTCCAGTTTCTCTCTGATGCCTGCATTCAAGGTTTTTTAAGGAGGCGGAAGTTTTAGATTCACTTCATGATCATCTGCCTTTTGATTACACAGAGTTAACGGGCAGCATTGTCTTGTTAAAATTTCCCTACTCAAATTAGCAATAAAGACCCACTCATTTTGACTGTGAACTGTTTTACTCTTCAAAATGAGGAACATGGTCCTTATTGAAGAAGAATGTGATATTAATGAGAGCACTTCAACTTAGGAAAGTAAAGATTGGTAGGGTTTAAGTAACACAGCCAGCTGATTTGAGAGCTCATCCAACATCTGAATTAATATCGGTGATAAATTATTTCCCAGTAAAATTATTCATACTCGGTAGGAAATTAAATTGTCATAATATGATAAAGTGTTAAAGAAATAGTATCTCTTATCTCTGCCTACACATGTTGTCTGAAGTCACTGAGGAGTCATTTTTCTTAGTGTCATCTATGACTTTATTCCACATATAGAGTGGAATATGTTATGTTGCTTATTTAGTACAAGTCACTGACTTCATTAACTTTATATTAAAGTCCTACCCCCCTAGGTACGTGAGTAGTGCAGGAGGGCTACAAGAGCTGCTCAGTTCTTAGGGAACACAGTGAATGTTGCTCTGCACGCCAAGATTCAATTTTATTAAAGTACAAATTAATATATAATTTCAGATTACAATGTATGGATTAATGTATAACCTAAGTAATTGTATAGTACAAACTAAATATTGCTTGTAAACTAAGTATTAGGTTTTTTCCTTGCTTAATCAGGGGATAGGGAGAGTATTACATAGAATTCTATGTCAGGAAGGTCAAATGCATTATTAGTTACACCTTGACACAACATCAAATATAAAACCAATTGAAAGTGAGGGATATGTGGGGATGTTGTCACAGCTGTATAAATAATGTAGAAGGTTAATTATCTGCTGGGGGGAAGGAAGATGCTGCAGAGAGGTCTGGACAGGCTGAGCCCATGGAATGAAGTTTAATAGGGCCAAGGGCAGGGTCCTACATTTTGGCCACAATAACCCCCTGCAGCTACAGACTGGGGGATGAGTGGCTGGAGTGGGGCCTGGCAAAGAGGGACCTGGGCAGTACTGGTTGACAACCAGATGAACAGGAGCCAGCAGGATGCCCAGGTGGCCCAGAAGGCCAATGCTATCCTGGCTTGCATCAGCAATAATGTGGCCAGCAGGATGAGGGACATAATTTTCATCCTGTACTGGGCACTGGAGAGGACTCCTCTTGAGTGCTGGGGGCAGTTCTGGGCCACTTGGTTCAAGAAAGAGACTGAGGGGCTGGAGTGAGTCCAGAGGAGAGCAACAAGACTGGTGAAGGAACTAGAGGGAATCTGATGAGAAGAGGCTGAGGGAGATGGGGTTGTTTAGGTTGGAGAAGAGGAGACTCAAGGAGGACCTTCTCCCTCTCTACAGCTCCCTGAAGAGACGTTTTAGTCTGGTGGGTGTTGGCCTGTTCTCCCAGGCAACCAGCAACAGTACGAGCGAGCAGGAACCTAAAGTTGCCGGGGAGGGTTAGTTGGGATGTTAGGAAGCCCTTCCTCAGGGAAAGGGTGCTCAGACCCTGGAATGGACTGCCCAGAGCAGTGGTGGAGTCCCAATGACTGGAGATGTTTAAGGATAGACTGTCTGTGGTACTTAGATACATGGTCTAGCTGATTGGGGTGATGTTAAGTCATAGTCAGGGTTTGATGTGCTCAGAGGTCTTTTCCAGCCTCAATAAATCTGTGATCCCCATGCAGTTTTATCACATAAGCATATGTAAAGCAAATTGCCTATGGCACTGTGTATTACCATTATACAGAAATGAGCCACAGTGGAGATATCAGATGTTTAGATGTGTCAGTCCAGATTTTCATATGTAATGGCTGCAGATCACTGTTTCCTACTCACCACCTCAAATACTCTCTTGTTGTGAGGCAGATAGAGGTATTTCAAATGCTTACAGAATATTCTAGAGGTCATCATTCTAGGTGATGAATAACTCATTTTGTCATTCAAATTCACAAAGAGCTTTGCTGAGGTGGGAGATCTAGTAACCCTCCTAAAAGTACACTTAGTTAAGTAACTCCAGTCCTTCATGTCCTAGCAGGAGAAGAAATAAACACCTCTTGGTGTTTCACAAAGAGGTTTGTGATCATTAACAGACAGATAACCCTCCTTACCCAGATAAGCACTAAACCCAAGCAGGTCTTGGAGACTTTTCACCAAAAAAGTCTCCACTTTTTTAAGATAGTGAGATCAGTATCCCATGATGTTAAATGAGAGAAAATCATTTGGCCAAGATTGGCTGTCTCTAGATTATCAGAATTTTTATCTATATCACCAATTCTTTTTTAAATCTGTAAATAAATTGGGAAAAAATGTGACCAAACACAGTGTATTTTCTGCTCAGTTCAGGGAAACATGATTCCAAATCCAACAATCACAGATTTCCAGGAAAAAGGTGCCACATTCTGTCCTGTGAAAATTTGTACTGTTTCCTTAAAAATCTGGCCTGTCAAGCTGAAATTAATGAAATTTCTGAGTATAAAATTGCCAATAAATATGTCTATAATACAACTCTTTCTCATGTGTAATTATACTAAAGAAACAAAGCTATTAAAAGGCAAAACACATGAAGTACTGGAGACAATGATGTGGGAGTTTTCCTTGTGTTTTATAATTCAGGTGTTTGGTTAAAGGCATTTTCCTCCTGAACAAAATAGTGGAATTCAATTGGGATTTAGAAGAGGTGTGGAATAAAGTTTTGTTTGAAAGGCCTCTTTTCCAGCCCTTGTTATAGAAATTTAACACTGTCCTAATCTTGTTATTCTCTTCCTAATAAATAAAGCATTCACTGAAAATGTGAAAGAACATGAAGGACTTTTACCTTAAGGCATTAGTAAAGCAAAACTGCCTGGCTAACAAAGTAAACAACACTCTCCATTTTAAAGAAGAAATAATCAAAATGTTTATTTCTATGGTATAAACAACTCTTGAGAGAGAGCCAAGTCATCACTACAACTACATTTGACCTTTGCTGTTTGAAGAATCAAAAGAATCAAAACTCATGCAGTTAATTAAAAATACACAATACTGAAGAAAATTGAAAACTGTTTGAATATCTATGAGAAATTTTAGTTTGCAAAATAAACAGGTCCAGGTGCAGCTGTTTGTCAGGAAAAATACTTTTTTAAAAACCCTGCTCTTACAGTAAACATTGTTATTCTCCAATTTCCCACATTTTCCAGTCTCCTGAATAATGTGTTAAAATAGTGTTAAATTTATACCTGACCACAGAATCACAGAACCTTAAGGGTTGCAAGCAACCTCTGAAGACCTTAGAGTCCAACACCCCTGCCAGAGCAGGACCAAGACTAGGGCAGACCACTCAGCCATGCATCCAGACAGGGATGGAAATTCTCCAGAGAAGGAGACCCCACAACCTTTCTGGGGAGCCCGTTCCAGGCCTCTGTCACTCTCCCGGTAAAGTACTTCCTCATGTTGAGTTGGAACAGCCTGTGCTCGAGCTGGAATCCAATGCCCCTTGTCCTTGCAGAGCACAAGTGAAAAGAGGTTGTCCCTGCCTTCTTGATGCCCAGCACTCATGTATTAACAGCCATTAATGAGATCCCCTCTCAGTCTTCTCTCCAGACTAAAAAGCCCCAGGTCTCTCACATTTCCCTCATAGGCAGGTGTTCCAGTCCCTCCATCATCCTCGTAGCCCTCCGTTGGACTCTCACCAGCAGATCTCTTTCCCTCTTGAACTAGGCTGCTCAGAACTGGGCGTAATACTCCAGGCGAGGTCTCACTAGGGCAGACTAGGACCACTTTTCTTGCTGCAGCCCAAGATACCATTGGCCTTCTTGGCCACAAAGGCACGTTGCTGTCCCATGGAGTGCTTGTTATCTCCAAGACTCCAAGGTCCTTCTCCACAGAGCTGCTTTCTAGCAGATCACCTCCTCTCCTGTAATGGTGTCTGGTGTGATTCCTCTCCAGATGCAGGACTGAATTTATTCTTACTGAACATAATTAGGTTCCTGTTTGCCCAGCTCTCCAGTCTGTCCATATCTCACTGCATGGCAATACAGTTTTCAGGCAAATCAGCCAACTCTCACAGCTTTTTGTCATCAGCAAACTTGCTGAGAAGACACTGCCCCATAATTAAGGTCATTGAACAGGACAGGATCCAGTTCTGATTCCGGCGGGACTCCACTTGTTACAGGTCTCCAGCAGGTGGCAATCCACCTGATGATGGTCTAGATGTTCCACAGATTGGCCTGAAGCATAAAATGATGTTTTGCAAATGTGATAGATTTTTCCTAATATTAAAAGATGAACTTATACATTCACATAAAGATAATGGCCATTATTGAAATGGAACTGTTTGGTCTCCCACTGTGTGAGCACTGGTGAGGCCTCCCCTCAAGTACTGGGGGCAATTCTTGGCTTTTCGCTTCAAGAAAGAGATTGAGGGGCTGGAGTGATGAGGAGCAATGAGGCTGGGGAAGGGACTAGAGGGAAAGTCTGATAAGGAGAGGCTGAGGGAGTTGGGGGTGTTTAGGCTGGAGAAGAGGAGACTCAGGGGGAAGCTTCTCCCTCTCTACAACTCCCTGAAGGGAAGTTGTAGTTGGGTGGGGGTAGGGCTCTTCTCCCAGGCAACCAGTGCTAGGATAAAAGGCAGGGCCTGAATCTGCCAGAGGTGGGTTAGGTTGGATGGTAGGCAGCCCTTCCTCATGGAACAAGTGATTACATACTGGAATGGACTGCACAGGGCAATGGTAGAGTCCCCATCCCTGGAGGTGTTTAAGGATAGACAAGCTGTGGCCCTTAGTGCCCTGGTCTGGCCAATGTGGTGATGTTAGGTCATGGACTGGGCTGGATGAGCTCAGAGGGCTGTTCCAGGCTCAATAATTCTGTGATTCTGCCTAAGGTAGACTCCAATGCAAAACTAGAATAGCCTATTTGACTTCTCTTGAAAGATTTAAAATATATTAATAGAACTAGAGATTTAAAATACATTAACAGAATTATCTAGTTGTCTTTTTTGGGAGGATCCTGATTTTTTTCTAACATTGCTGATTTAGCTTTTATTGCTTACAATGAACAGCCTTTCTATAGTAAAAGGTCTCAGTCAGAATTGGGATTTCAATACTGTTATTCACTAAATGAACCCAAAACAGTGCCTGTCAAGGGAATTTATAACTGGATATTATGGCCATGAAATCAAAGCACTAATGAGTGTCAGATCAGGTGGCTGCGACACTCTTTTCTCTATGGGCAAAATAACATCTGAATTAAATTCTCTATTGGTAGCACTGCCACAGGTAGGGTTGTATTTTACTCTTTAGACATGTAAGTTGTTTTGGAAAACCATTTCCCAGCTTATTGTCACGGAGCTGTTCTATTGATCACAGCAAAACAAAATGTGATTGATCCTTCTTGCCTGTTGTATTTCCAATGTGGTCATAAACTAGAAGTCTAGGTACCCTTTACGTGGAAGTTAATGGGACAGTATGCTTGAGCCTATGTTACTGAATATATGTACAGTGTTATAGAACAGAGTCCAATATCTCTATGTCCGCCAGTTTTACTGCAAAGAATCAGCAGACTACTTAAACAGTGGTGCACATAAAAATATTGTGTGATGAATCCTATCACAGTATCACATAATCCTGGAATGGTCTGGATTGGAAGAGACCTCCAAAGGCCATATCATCCAAACCCCCTGCAGTAAGCCAATACATCCTCCACTACCTCAGGTTACCTAGAGCCTTGTCCAGCCTCCCCTTGAATATCGCCAGGGGTAGGGCCTCTCTGGGCAACCTATTCCAGAGTTCGACCCTCGTTCTGCTAAAGAACTCCTTCCTGAACAACACATCTCCACGAAATCATATTGATTGTAAACGTTTTTCCATCTTGGCCTAACGTGTGGAACAACTGTCATATTTGTCACCTCAGTCCAATGTCATCTCTTACCTCACATCTTGCTCCTTTTCTTGATCACCCTGTGTCCCAGCTCCTATATTTATCTTTGCCCTTGAGCTTCACAGCAATAACTGGGAGGTCCTTAGTCCTCTTAAGAATTCATCTTTACCATTGAATGATGTTCTATGCAAACATAATCTGTTCTCTAATTAAATCTTGAACTTGCCTGATAGAGTTTACTTTTAACAGAATGTAACTTAAGAAGTGAAAATTCAGCAATAAAAGGATAGAAAAAACCCAGTAAAACCAGTGCTTGCTGAGACAACAGAATAAAGTTTCCATACCATGTACTCAGCACCAAGCAACCCCTTTACTCTTGTATGATCTGTACTTAGCTCTCTGGAACTGATGTGCACACACAGTTCTATTTCTGCTACCATGACCATTTTATTGAAGGTCCTGAAGGCAGCAGTAACTGCAGACACTAGCAATTAGCCAGTGAATGAGACATCCCTGTATTTCTTTCACTCAGGAATCCACCCTTGTAAACACATTTGAAGCACAGAGTGTAGAAAATGAGGCTGAAGATGGGAAAGACAAACTGTGCAAAGAAAAAGAATAGCATTGAAATAAAGATGGAGCAATTTTACCATGAATTAGTGAGGTTTATTAACTGAATAACTCCTTGTAATTTAAGGTCTGTTGTTCCAACCGTACATCAACTCTTGAAGAAATTACTGGACATTCAGAAATTATGGTCTTACTCAATTGTCTCCTGAAGCAGACTCCTTCACTCGGAAAAGTTACATCTCAAGGTGAAAAACCATTTCTTGTTTGTTTATTTCATTATGCTTTGGTTTTTTTAAGCAAAATCTATCTGTTTAATTTTAAATAAAAATCAAATAGTTGCTATTTTTTCACAGTTCATTCACTAAGTACCAACTATGATTCTCATAACACAGGGCTGTCCTGGTCCAAAACACATTGCAACAAGGGACAGATAGGAAGGAGAGAAGAACATCTAACTTGTGAAGAATTCTCTCCACAAAGCAATGGGCTATGCTCTTAAAACAGCTTGAAGAAACAGCAGCTGCAGAACTGCCCAACTTTGGTTCAAGAAATGATCCTTTTGTGGGGTCTTCACTGTTTGCAAAATTTATAATTTAGAATAAAGTCCAAAAATGCCTCTTTTACCAGCAATGAACCTTGAGCAGACATCCACACAGTGCAATAAAAGAAAGGTTTTCATGAATTCTTAGTCAAAGCCCCAAATCACAGTTTGATTGACTTCACATTGCTCATCTTCATTTTTCGATACTTCTAGTTAAGATGAATTCTATAGCACCAGTGAGTGTAACAAGAAAAAAAACATACATCTGGAAGGTTACTATTCAGTTATTAATTCTGCTTGTATTACAAACTTTGTGCTTAAAGAATAGTCATTCCTTTGACGCAGAGAAACTTGTTTGTTGGCCTGTACAAAACTGATGCTTTTTATTCAGACGTACCTTTAAAAAATGTAAGTTCTACAGAAATCAGCCTACAAGGAATAAAATATTGATTAAACACTTAGCTCTAACAATTTGCTGGAGTTTTTATTTAATTAGTTGTTACTTATGTTTTTTCCAGGCTTTAATCTGATTCCATACCTGTGACAAAGAGATTCAGAGCAAAACAGTGCTGCAGTTGCTTCTTTTAAACTCACCTAATTATTGGTTCCACGCTTCTCCCCTCTCTGAAGCCTCAAGGAAGAAGAGTCTCTTCATCTTCTGCAAGCTCAGCCAAAGAGTGTGACAGAGCTGTGCTGCTGGAAAAAGACAGGCCAAGACAATTTTATACAGCTCTGCAAAGTGAAGTTGAACTTGCAACAAAGCTCTGACACACAAAAGATGTGTTCCAAGCAGTCAGTTTAAAAGTAAATTGAAGTCAGTGTTCTAATACAGTCACTTCAACGTGAAACTATTTCACTGAGAAAACACAAAGGGAAAATATATCTCCTCTCTGTTCTGCCAGGCTCAGTCTGCTCCAGTATAGCATGATTTACACCAGTGCAGCTGCAACAAAGTCCTTTCTCTACTACTTCATGATCTGGACTGTGTCCACTAATTAATAGATTTAGTCTCGGGTCGTTAGAAACATCAGTCTGTACAAATTTTGAAGGTCAAAACATTGCCTAGAAAGGGAATCTCTTGCATTAATATATTTATACAACACAGATTAACCAGCCTGCAAGATACTGAAAAATGCATAACTGTGGTTATTAGTACATCCTGATCATTTAGGAACAGGGGATGCGGCTGCTTTGCAATTCCCTTCTACAGAGAAAAAAATATCAGGTTTGTTTATATTTCCACAATTGCATGATGTTTTTTTCATATGCGTTGAATATTTTTCATTGTATAAAAAATAAGTGTATTCAGAGCAGCTGCAAAACATTGCAAAGATTTATTGTCTTGAAGCTGGCACTAATCACAAGCAGATAGGATATTCATAATTTCGTCTAACAACCAGCACAGCTAAGGATAAGGAAATAAAACCAACCCAGAAAAACATTGCAAATGCATCACTCCATTTTGGTGACAAAATAACATGTAGGTTCATCCACACCAGAAATCAGATATGGGGACATACAAGGAAAATTAACTCAATGAAGAGAATGTGGGAACTGTCTGTGTAGGTCATCATAGCCTGGATGGGCTTTTTGGCAGGCAAAAAACCTCTGAAGATTACAGAAAATTAGAATCACAAACAATTAGGGTTGGAAGGGACTTCAAAAGATCATTTAATCCAATCTTCAAGATTACACTGTCGAGATGCAGCATGTGGAGCAGTGAGCAGGGACATCTCCAACAAGATCAGGTTGCTCAAAGTTCTGTCCAGCCTGACCTCGAGTATTTCCAGGGATGGGGCTTCTACCACCTCTCTGGTATACCTGGGCCACTGTTTCACCACTTTCTTCCTTCTACAAAGGAAGAAAGAGTCTTCCCTCATTTGGTTTGAAACCATTACCCCTTATCATGTTGCAACACACCATGCAAAGAAGTTTCTCTACCTTTATTCTGTATAGATTTAAATACCCCCTTTAGGTAACAAAGCAGCCACAATAAGGTGTCCATAGAGTCATCTCCAGGTTGAATAACTCCAATACAACAGGAAAGGGGTTTCCAGCCTCCTACTTATTTCAGTGGCCCTTCTCTGGACCTGATCCTACAAATCCATGTCTTTCCTGTGAGCTCTCCCTTCAGGCTCTCTCCAGATGAAGTCTCACCAGAGCAGAGTGGAAGGGATGAATCACCTCCCTCAGTCTGCTGGCCATGCTGCTTTTGATGCAGTCTAAGATACAGCTGGCTTCCTGGGCTGTGAACACACATTGGTGGCTCATGCCTGGATTCTCATACATCAGCAACCCTGATGGGTAAGTACACCCCTAAGTATCACTCCACAAGGCTTCTCTCAATCCTAGGATCCCCTGGTATTGATAACCTAGGTTGTTTCAACCCATGTGCAGGATCTTGCACTTGGCCTTAATGAACCTCATGAGGCTCAGATGGAGTCACTTCTCCAGCTTGAATGGCATCTTGTCCCTTGGGTTTATCAACTGTACCAAGAACAAAAACTTAATGACTTTACACATGAAAGACTTCTCAAAAATTTCAAACTAAGTTGCTTAAATAAACTATTTCCAAAACAGCACTTCTTCGCTTTAGTATAGAATGGAAAAGAGAAGGTCAAATTTAAAAAATCTCAAAAGTGTTGTTGAAGTTAAATTCCATAAGGCTGAAGGATTACCTGAGAAATGACTTGTAATTTTCTGTTCTGTTTCAAACCTCCAGACCCCTCCATTTTTCCACTTGGGTCTATTTCCAATACAATTTCCTAGAGGTCAGCTTCGACATGTATAGAATAGCCATCATCTTAACCTTAGCAACAAATGATAAGATATGAAACTGCTAGTAGAGCTAGTAATTTCTCTCTACAATTGACCTTTCAGTCCTCCATCTATTTCATATTTCTATTTAATCACATGGCCAGTGTTATTCTCACTCAGCTACTCTCTCTGAATTTCACCAGTGTGACCAAAATTTTACCATAGCTCTTTTCCAATCAAGTCTGACAAAGTTCACTTTTATAAAAAAATTATTTCATATAAATAATATATAAATCTAAATCTAATTCTAAATAAAAATATTCTTGCATTAAAAAATTACCAAAGTTGGAAATGACAAAAAAGGAAATAAGGTTTTCCTGCCTTGTACCACATGCGTGCCACTGAGTATATAAATGGATGTGGTTGCAACACCACTAACAAGCCTTGACATAATGTAAGAGAACAGTAATAAAAAATCTCCAGTTCATTCCAAAGAATATTCCAGAAGGTCTATGAAGAACCAGCATGAAACTTTGCAGACAGACCATAAAAGTTTGAACTCATGAAACTATCTTATACACCAGCAGTTTACACTCTAGAGCTGAAGCAAAAGCAATGGATGACCCTGGAAATCTGTTTCTGAAGACAGTGACTTTTTTGGCATGAAATAATATTACAGACAATTAATTGTCATCATGGTAGAACATTAACATCCCACATTAAATTGCTCCCCAGTAATAGGGCTGGTGCTGCTTGGACATCTGAATAATGTACAGCATTTTCTCACATGAATGGTACCTTTTAAGCAGCCTTTTAATTCAGCTGATATTTGAAATCTGTATTTAAAATAGAAGCTAATAAAGCAGTACATCACTAAAAGCAATGTAGTAAAATAGAATATATAAAAATAAAATATATTGCAATAAAACATGTTAAAACAAACTGTATTACAATAACACATTAAAATATAACATATTAAATATATTACAATAAAAATGAAAGATAAAAGTATGGAAAATTTTTGGCACCACTCACTTGAAAAGAATAATAAAGGACACTGAAAAAAATTATACATTTATATATTTTGAAATTAAATTTGGGGGAGTCTTATTTAATCATCTTCTTCCTACAGTCTCATGTTAGTTCTCTTCCCTGTCTAAATTTTCTGAGGTAGTCTATTTGTTGCTAAACTGTAGCCAGTTTTAAACTACTTCAACCAGTTATAGTTTCAAAAGTGACACTGAAATGGGAGGAATTAAAATAATCACTCCTGAGTTGACCATTATATGGCCATAAAAGGCAATAAACAATTTTGGTTTGATATGAATGTTTAAGAAGTTGTTCAGAATAAACCATGGTTGTGGTAAGATAAAACCATCTGACATCTAGAGGAATGTTTACACAGGCTACATGGGAGGAAACATAATCCAAACATAACAGCTCCATCATGAAGGAGTTGAGCAACACTGAGCAACTTTCATTCTCATCAAAAGGCCAATATATTAAAGATCTGTGGTCAAGAAGAAAAGACTGGAAGTTAAAGGCCCTCTCATGATATAGTTTGTAAATATGCCTGGTGTGGATGCCAAGTGTGGGCTACCACTGATTAAAGTGATAGCTTACACCAGCCATAACATTATAAACTCACATGCATGGACATATACTTTTATTTAGATATAATTACACAATTATCATTTACTCTCAGTGTTATCATTTACTCTCAGTTAGGAAGTAAAATACCTTTTATGAAAGGAAATCCATTTCAACTTCCCTGTCTGTGAAAAGCTCTTTATAGCTACCTGAAAAGAGGGTATAGATAGGCGGAGGTTGTTCTCTTCTCCCAGGTCACCAGCGAAAGGACAAGAGGAAGCAGCTTCAAATTGTGCCAAGGGAGGGTTAGGCTGGACATCGGGAAAAACTTCTTCCCTAACAGGGTGGTCATGGATTGAAACAGGCTTCCCAGGGAGGAGGTGGAGTTGCTGCCCCCAGAGGGGTTGACGTACTCCTGGGGGACAGGGTTTATTGGGCAGGGTGGGATTGGGTTGACAGCTGGACTGGACTATCTTGGAGAACTCTTCCAACCTTATGATTCTGTGATTCTATGAAAGATGAAAGTCGTTTTATAGAAGATCAAGAAAGATCTTAACTGTTTGCCTCCACATCTTCTTTGGTCTTCTACCAGTATGGCCATTTCTCCTACATAATTTATACCGTGATATCAGAATGTATTGATTTTGTCCCTCACTTGTCAAGAACATGTCCATTGTGTTAATATTCCAGTTTAAGAATAGGTATATTCGTGAATTGCATATTGTTTTATACTAAGGCCATGCAGCACCCTGAGTGAACTGGCAGTAATTCAAGGATCCACAGCAGTAAAAGTAATACTCAAATATGAGCCTCTCTTAGGGCTCCTGTTCGTGACTGTCATTAGAAGCCCAGTTCCTGGTTCCAGTTCAAGTAAGTATAAGTTTATATGTAAAATAAATCCTCTAAACATATAAAGACCAATCACAGTACTTTATTGTTTAATAATCCCTTTTTATAATAAAATGAACAAATCATAAAATCATTCAGGTTGGAAGGGACCTACAAGATCATCCAGTCCAACCATCAAACTGGTCCCATTAAAATTAATAACAAATGTATAAGTTATCAGAAAACAGTGAAAAAGCCACTTTGTCATTAAAAAAACAAAACCCACTGAAATCCCATCAGTAAAAACTTCTTGCAAATGATGAAAAGCAGTGATTTTCTATAGAAAACACTTCATTTAAGTTGTTTTACATTAAGTTCTTTTTATCCAAAGTTCAAATATCTTTGATGCTTTTTTATAGACACAAATGTAGGCCTGCTGCAGCTCTCACTGCGCAGCTCTTCTCTCAAAGAGACAAGTCCTATACTCACAAGTAACTCAAAGGAGGGACTTCTCAGTAATTTCTCATTTAGGAACCGCCAAGTATATTCCCCACACATTTTATTAGTCCACAGCAGAGAAAATCATCCAAAGTGAAGCCCACAGCATAAACATATGATCTTTAAGCTTTTGAACTTTAAAAGAGTACTTCTTCATTTCTAGTTGTGCTAGTTTGCCAGGTAGGGTGTCTCACTCTTAGAGGAACCTTCATGATTTTTCAATATCCATTGTAGGGCAGTTATATTAACATTTTTGAGGGGGGAAACCGAAGGGTTACTGTTCTGGGAATTTTGAGGTTTCTTCTACCATATGTTTAGCTTCCTTTGTTGTAAGTAGGGACCTGGTTGCTGTGGCAACTGAACTACAGCATGACTACAGAGCCGGGTTTGCTGACATGATACCGCAGGATTACTGTCCTCCTTGAAGTGCCATCTATTACATTTCAGATGTTTCAAACAGGGTTCATTTTGAGTCTGCAGTCAAGTCATCATCTTGCTTTTATTTACATCTTGCTAAAGGTCTAAAATAGTCTCTGAAGCCAGCCACCAGTCATTAACACGCTGGTGCTATCAATAAGACATTAGTCCTGACTCTAAGTGGGATTGTAAAATGAGGTGCCACCCCCACCCTAGGAGAAGAGTTTGCTCTGTATTACAGACCTGATAAACTGCCTTCATACATTGTATTTTGGTTTATTGTACTTCTGCAAGTCTCAGTTTAAAGTGGGGTCATAGGTTGGATACTCATCACCCTTACAATTCTACAATATAGAAATTTCAGCAGCCTTCCGGGTCTGCTAAGTGATAGGTGACCTGACAAATCACAGAATCATCAAGGTTGAAAAGACCTGCAAGATCATCAAGTCCAACCATCTGCCCTATAACCCTGGACCACTAAACCATCTCCTGAAAAAAATTATTTTACAAATTAAAAATTATATCAAGTACAAACACAAAAAAAGCCCCAAATTAGTGTCAAACAAGGTTATTTTAACTTTATAATTTAGCAAAGACTAGAAATTAAAACTGTTCTTATAGATTAAACAGACCAAGAAAATCAAAACTGAAAGTGATCCATAGGTTAGTGTCTGCTCTTCTAGAATTCTCCATTCACAGGCCGTGCATATGAACGAGTGTATCAGTAATTGCAGATGTGAGACCTCCTGAGCTAACTCCACACACCACCCAGACAGAGCCCCACCGGTCTTCAGACATTGGTCACAAGCCAAATAGATCTTGGCTCTCAGTACACCATACCCTATTTAATCAGCAACTATTCCATTACAGTGAATGAGGAAGGTAGTTTAGAAGAGTCTCACTTAGGTGTTTGAAGAAAACCTGGCTTTTCACTGCTCTGATGATCTGTCTTCCCTTACAATGTCAACATTTAGGCCCTGCAACTTAGCTGACATCCAGACAGTTTGGCGGTTGTCATCCAGTAGCTAATTTCCAAGCAGATCAAGTTTCAGGTTCACTTGACTGTTCAATCATACAAAGGCCCAAGAATTAAACTTAATGGAAAAGACCCTCCAATTAAGGATGATTGCTTAACTTACACTATATCAGGGAAAGAAGTTTAGTTTTCATTCTGTTTCAAATTTCTTTTTTAACAGCTCTCAACATATTTCCTTCTTCATAATGCTTTCATTTTGTAGATACTGCTCAGCAACATATCACATATTAATGTCAAGCTTCAGGGCAAAGTCCTGTCCTCTCTGAAGGTGGTAAGTGTTGTATCGCTCAGCTTCCTAGGGCCATAATTTAATTGCTGAAAAGGTAGGACCAGTCTGGAGAACATGCAGTTGTCATCACTGTAACTAATGTACCCTCCAAGGTAAACAAAATTTTGAAAACAACTTACTGCTAACACTCCTAACCTTCCTTTATCTCAGAAAAGGGCTTGTCTTCATTAAAATTGCACCCAAATATCACTTATCAAATTGGCAGATCTCATTAGTTAGATATCACCTTTAAAATCTAATCAGTGTCTTAATCCCAAGTCATTTTTATGCTCATTCTTCATTACTAAAACTGCTACTTTCTTCAGCAGGAACTAAATTAGTTCTAGTACAGTCACAGAATTGTTGAGTTTGGAAAAACCCTCTGAGCTCATTCAGCCCAGCCCATGACCTAACATCACCACAGCAACCGCATAAGGACACTAAGGATCACAGCCAGTCTTTAAACACTTCCAGGGATGGGGACTCCACCAGTCCCCTGGGCATCCATTCCAGTGTCTGATCACCCTTCCTGTGAGGAAGTACTTCTTAATACCCAACCTAACCCTCCCTTAGAACAGCTTCAGACCCTGCCTTCTCGTCCTGTCACTAGTTGCCTGGGAGAAGAGCCTGACCCCCACCTGACTACAACCTCCCTTCAAGGTGTTATAGAGAGCAATAAGGTCCCCCCTTTTCTCCAGGCTAAACACCCCCAGCTCCCTCTGCCTCTCCTTATCAGACTTTCCATCCAGTCCTTTCCTCAGCCTCATTGCTCCTCTGGACCCACTCCAGCTTCTCAATCTCTTTCTTAAAGTGAGGGGCCCAGAATACTTAGTTCATTAGTCACAAAAAATGCTATGACAGTAGAAACACTAAACTGAGAGCTTGGTTTCTGAGAAATAAAGTCCTCTACAGGGCACCTGTAGAGAGACTGAATGAAACATCATCTTAACAGAAATCTAAGACACTTTGCAATATATTATTAGGGTTGTAATGCACTATGTTTACAAGACTTAGAAAATTCATTCAAGTGTAATTATTGCCAGTCCAGAGGGTAAAAACCTCTCCAGATATTTTTGAGGTGAGAACCATGACACAGAGCAGTGAGAAAAATACCACTGTTGCCATGTTTGAAAGTTATGAGCCAAGACAAAACAGACTTGATAACAAAATTAATATTCTAGGACTCTGTAGAAGGGACACACAGCTGTATTACAAATCAAATCTCAACTACTCTATTGTGGTTGTTACTCCCCTATGGTTGTATGATTCACCTTGTAGAAAAGAAATGAAAACAAAATCACAGAGATGACCAACACAAAATCTGAAACTTCACAGTGTCACAGTAAAAAAGATCCTGTTGAAATTCAAGTCACTCTGAGCCAGGATTGATGCTAGATTTATCAAACTTAATGCCAAGACTTTAGATAACAAGAGGCATCCTATGCTCAAGTTGGAACCCTTCAGAAAGACCGATTTTCAAAAATCACCAAGAGTTAGGTGCAAAAAATCAGGGTTCTGCAAGCTGCAGTCAGTTCATCACTCACAGGCTGAAGCACTCTACATCACTAATTTAAATCATGGCTTAAGTGGCCAGCTGCCTAAGCTGGACAGTCAGTCCGTAGCAGTGTTAGAAATACTGCAATTGAACTGAACTTCAAAACGCAGATCCTGACTTCTAACACATTGAGGACAAAGTCACACACCATTAAACTTAGGCTAGGGCAAGGACTGAGCCCTAATGCACTGTCCAGCCACACCACAACTCCATTGTCCTCTTGGTCTTCATGATGTCTCAGAGCTCTTTCTAAGCACTGGTGCAGCAGAAGCCAGATGCTCAGAATCTAAACTCAGAGCTTGTCCTAAGAGAGGATTAAAATAGCGTGTGTCTTTATCTGGGAGCTTCAGTGCTCACTGAGAACTACCTTGTTTGATTTTCCTCTGAAGCACATCACTATCATTCAAATAGTCACCTTGCCACGGATGAGGGTGGGAATCAAAGTCTATGAGTTCAGGCAACCACCCAGGGCTGATATAGCTGCTGTCACCAACTGTACACTGCTGGGAAAGAAATGTAGGGACTGCTTTGCCAGAAGTCAGAATATGTGGCACCAAAATCTGGTTTATCCACCAGGCTCTTGTACTGTACCAGTACCACTGTGCATTCAGGAGGCGACTGCCTTGTCCAGCTAAATCTCTTGTTCTCCTGAAAGTAATGCATTTTCCTCAGAAACCAGGAAAATGCTATCATTAAAATATCACTTCCGAAAGGTAGAGCAAACAATGCCACAGTACTGCTTGAACAGAGGTCAAAATGCATTCAATGTAATATTTAAATATGTGAAAAAATACTGCTGCTATGTCTGTGCTTGGAGAAAATTTACAGTTCAAATATATGAATCAGAGTGATGACTACTGTCAGATACACACATCATCTGCATATTACACACCTACCACATGCAATGTCTTCCCACAATGATGGTATTGAAGAGGCTGTGCCATACATCAAGATAATGTAATACTCCCAGCAGCCTGCAGGTAGTGAAACGTGCCCTTCCTGCTTGCTTAGTACTCAGTGAGAAATGACACACTAATGGCTAAATCAGCTCATGAATGCTGACAGATAATTCACAATACATGCTTGAAGCCACACATGAATGCTCTTGAAATAGGAATGTTCTAAATATTAGTGAAAGAGAGAAAGGAAGAGAAACTGAGATGACATCTGTCTGAGTTACCAAGGATTTCTGATGGGTAGTAATTAACTTGATAGTAAGTGGCTGAGATGAGTGATAGAAAAATGTCACAGTGTTATTGAATGTAATCTCAAAATATCTGGATTTGAAACAAGAAATAATCTTCTTTTCAATGACTACATCCAAGTTTCCTTATTCCATTCTTTGTGGGGGAACCATCTCCTCTTACCTAATTTAATATCTAAAAAGCAAAAAAAAAGCCAACCAACCCTGCACGTAAACATGTAAGAATGGAGGACTAACTTGTTCTTGCTCATGACCCTGAGTAGAGCAGCATTCATCAGGATGATGATAGAAATGAAGATAGGGATGCAAAGAAGTTTCCTCTCAAAAAGACACCACCTCAGCATAGCTGAGATCACTACTACTTCAGGACCTTCAGCAAAGTGGATATTCCCCTCCACTTGAGTCTAACACACAGCATAAGGCATGGCTGAACTTCCTGGTCAGGGTGAACCTCCTGGTTAGGGTATGAGTTACCCTTTGAATGTCACCCAGCTTCAAAAGCAGCTTTGGCATAACTGCTTCTTCATCCCTTAGTCAGATTTAAAGACAGTCAAGTCAGAGGCTGAAAGGAGAAGGAGAAGCCCCATGCCCAAATGCCTAGGCAATGTGTATGATAGAAGAGACCATAGCAGAAATGGCAAACAATCAGGGGATGAGTTGTAACTTGCATATCAGAAACCAGCTGTGATTTCATCAAGTGTTGTGATCAGAGAAAGCATTTCTTTGTGCCCAGAGCTGAACCTACTCCTTGGGAACTAGTGCATTCCTGCCCTTCATTTTTCCTTTGCCATATGGATTCACACACAATCCACTCTGTTCCAAGTTTTTAAAGCAGCACCAGTCACATTCATTTAGAGGTCAGGCCATCCCATATGGTATGCAATTCACAACAGTAAACATGAGAACATTCATCATTAATTATTATAACCCCCAAGTAAAAACTAAAAACAAATAGCTACCTACAAAGACTATTTCATTTTCTCTAGAAGGAGGTGGCAGCAAACACTCACTAGCAATGAGTTGCAGCCAGAAGAGTAATTTGAAAATTTATACACACAGTTGGAGTTCCAGCGAACAACTAATGCATGTGGTTACTGCTGATGTGAACGTGCCAGCATGCAGCAGCACGACCAGTGCCTTCCCCTTAAAAGTGACTTGAGCAACTGCTCTGTGTTTTAGCAGAGGGAACTATATGTAATGCAGAGAACCATATACAACGAAAGCAGATCTTTCAGGAGACAAGCTATGCTTTCAACTTGTTCTTGCTGCCAGAGTGGTAATTGCAGCAGAACAAGAAAAAACCCCAAGTACACACTTACTACAACAGATGGCTAATAAAAATTTGGGAGCTCTTTCAATTCAGAAATTGAGGGTTCTAAAAAGACACTGACAGAATAAATGCTTGAGCATGTTGTCCTCTTTTATCGACTCCTTAAAGATATGCCCTTTCAGCTCAGCAGCTGAACTGTTTGTTCCTTTATTGCTGATTACATGCAGAGTTTTGGAATGCATGTGAACTAGATATTTAACCTACAGAGTATAGGAACAGAAGGTATCAAATGTCCTGGTACAGTACAGCCAGCAGGTATTAACCAGTGACGAGACACACCCAATGATGGCAAGGAATTTTTATGTTATAGAGCACACCTTTCTAGTCTACCAGAGATACAGAGTAGGCTTGATGAATTTAGGAGCATGCAACGTACAGCAAAAATGCATCTTGGTCTGCTGAGTGTTACCTGTGTCTGCAAATATCTGCTCTTGTTTTGTACTTCCATGTGAAGGCAAGTGCAAATATTTCCATTTGTTCAAAACTGTTGACAGGTGAGTCAGCATTTCGATATTAAAGTAGGTCAGCCCATGCTGCATTGCTCAGCCTAGCAACATGACACTTGGAAATGATAAAACATTGGCTAATACAGATTTGAATTAATCCAAGTATGCATCTGCTTTATGCAGAGGTAGAGCTGTTTTAATTTGAAACTCTTCCTCCTCCATTGCAAAACAGACATGAAGAGAGATTCAGGTTGGATGTCAGGAAGAATTTCTTTCCTGAAAGGGTTGTCAGGCACTGGAACAACCTGTCCAGGGAGATGGTTGATTTGCCATCCCTGAAGGTGTTTAAGAAAAGAGCAGGTGTTGCATCTGGGGACAGGGTTTAGTGGTGCTGATAGGGCTGGGAAAAGGTCGGACTGGATGATCTTGAAGGTCTCTTCCAGATAAAACTGTTCTATGATTCTATCAAGAATTGCAAATCAATTATTTTTGCCTTCCTATGCTCTTCATCAATAGCTGGGCAAACGTGTGCAATAAGCACAAGCCAATGTATGTTCACTGGCAGCACAAGTAGCAGCAGATTTAAAGGGACATCATCAGCTACAAACAGGTAAAAGCAAAAGTAACAACAAAAGCTTTTTCAGGTAACACAAACTTCCTGGAGCTCCAGGAATCACAGAATCACAGAACGTCTTTGTTTGGAAGAGACCTTTTAAGATCATGCTATTGTGTTACAGATTGGTGCCACCTATGTATCTATTACAGAGATTTTTACATGGAAAGAAGATTTTTAAGATTGTGGAGACAGGCCTTCAGTACCTACTTAGCTCAAGCAGAGAGCAACTCTAGTGACTTATGTATCATCTAAATATTTGGGAGATGGGTCATCTAATAAGATATCTGTACACAGCCTTGCATGACCTGAAGCTGCACCAGGAGAGGGTTAAGTAGGAGGGTTAGGAAGCCCTTCCTCACAGAAAGAGTGATCAGACCCTGGAATGGACTACCCAGGGCACTGGTAGAGTCCCCATGCCTGAAGGTGTTTAAGGACATGTTGGCTGTGGCCCTTTCTGCCCTGGTCTGGCTGCTGTGGTGATGTTAGGTCACAGGCTAGGCTGGATGAGCTCATAGGGCTTTTCCAGTCTCAATAATTCTGTGATTCTGTGACTAATTAATGGAATAAGCAGCATGAAATGCCTTTTTTATTTTTTTTTTTTGTTCGCATTGTGGAAAACAGGTTTCACAAGTTTAAGTAGATTCATTCATCTTTATGTGCAAGCAAAGTGGTTATGTTCCATGATATACTCCTAGCTAAGGCTTTGACAGGAATACACTATGCTGGGTCAGGAACTGGTTGGATGGACGAGCCCAGAGAGTGGTGGTAAATGGTGTGGCATCTAGTTGGCGACCTGTTACTAGTGGTGTCCCCCAA
>VZRI01007755.1:25495-49261 GCA_013397515.1 Upupa epops
AGGAGAGGCTGATGGAGCTGGGTCTGTTTAGCCTGGAAAAGAGGAGGCTCAGGTATGACCTTATTGCTGTCTATAACTACCTAAAAGGTGGTTATGATCAGGCGGGGGTTGGTCTTTTCTCCCTGGACACTGGAGACAGGACAAGGGGTCACAGTCTTAAGCTCCATCTGGGGAGGTTTAGACTTGACATTAGGAAAAGGTTTTTCACTGAAAGGGTGATCAGATTTTGGAACGTGCTGCCCACGGAGGTGGTTGGGTCACCGTCTCTGGAGGTGTTTAAGGTTAGGCTGGATGAAGTGCTTAGTGGCATGATCTAGATGTCAGATGTTTAGGTTTACTTGGTTGGTTTTAGGTTGGACTGGATGATCTTTAAGGTCTTTTCCAGCCTCACCATTACTGTGATACTGTGATACTGTATGCTTCCAGCTAAATAAACCTGCGTATGGAACAGCCCATAATCACAGTTACAGCAGCTACAATGGAAGAAAAACCCTACAACCACTTAAAACAGCATTAGAAGTGGAAACTGATGCAGATTAATCCAAGGATGGAGTCAAACAGAGCAAAGACCCCATTCCATTCCCACCATGTTGCTGGAGGGCAGTTGTACTGTTTTATTTGCCTCTGGTGGTACAACACATTCGGCTCTTCTTTGCCACACTTCATAAAACCCCCAAACATCAGAAGTGACTGGAAAGAAGAGGAAAGGCTGAGCCTGGAAATGTGAAACGATGGTTATAGGAAGCCCACAGTGAGGTAAACTGACTTTTGGAATTAAAAAACTAAACACCAATTTATTACAAGACTCTTTTTTTTTTTTTTTTCTTTAGAATGGTTCAGATGAATAATACAAACTTCTCAAAAAGCCTTCAAACACATGCTTAAGATAAAAGTAAAAACCCTTCAATCTAGATGTATGCACATGAGAGCTCCAATTTGAAAGTCCACATAGAAAAGCTCAAAATTAAAAGGACAGTGACTGTTGTGGTCAGCTTTCAGATTCTGGCAAAATGTGTGGGTGCACGTCTTGGTTTGGCCTAAGATACTAATCCTCCAACTCACACAAATCAAGGAACAAAGGATGCTAGCTGAAGTAATAGACAATAAAATGACACATATTCCTCTTCTGACTTTCTCCAAATCACAGATCTTTTCTCTGCCAAATGTTCGTTTGCAGCACATGCCAAATAACCCACAGCACAGGACAGCACACGTGTTCCACATGCTGTTGGTAACACACTGCTAAACACAACATCCAGCTATTTGGATAGCAGCAGTTTCTATGGGTCCTGAATATAAACTCTTGCCTGAAGATCAACTGTGAAGCTAGAAATCAAAGATCTCCTAAAAATTCTGTTCTAAGAACCTAGCCAGTCCATCATGTCCTTATATCCATTCTTTTCCAACTGACACTCTAACAAATATTTATCTGCATGGAATCACCAAGACATATTCATTATCATCATGTTTAGGGTTAGTCACAATTAGATCATTCTTTACCATTTTCTGATCAACCATATCTTACTAGAAGTAAGATACCAAAAGTTTTCATTGCTCTCTTTGTTCCCTTCACTGTATTTATTAGAGCTGCCTTTTTTGTTTCTCTTTCTTCTACATCATTGATCACAGGACCCTAGGGAGCCAAAATGTTGCACATGACCATCACATTGCCACAAAACACAGGAGTGTGAGGGTTTAAAATGACTCAACCCGTGAATCTAACTGCATTACAAATGTAGACATACAATCACCAAACATCATGGATGAACCAGTTCAGAAGCAGTTTTTCCACACAGGCTGTTGTTTCTCTTTGTTCTGCATCATTGATCACAGTACTTCAGAGAGTTGAAATGTTGTACATCACCTCCACATTCATAGAATC
This sequence comes from Upupa epops, assembly GCA_013397515.1. Classification (NCBI taxonomy): domain Eukaryota; kingdom Metazoa; phylum Chordata; class Aves; order Bucerotiformes; family Upupidae; genus Upupa; species Upupa epops. The sequence continues at coordinate 27,378 of VZRI01007755.1, forward strand.
ATAGAATCATAGAATCATAGAATCATAGAACATTTTGTCTGGAAGAGACATTCAAGACCAGCAAGTCCAGCCTTTTCCTAGCTGTATCATCACCACTAAATCATGTCCTCAGACACATCTACCCTTCTCTTCAAAACCTCCAGCTATGGGGATTCAACCCCCATCCCTGGACAAGCTGTTCCAATGCCTGAAAACCCTTTTAGGTAAGAAATTCCTCCTGATATCCAACCTGAACCTTCCTTAGAGCAGTTTAAGGCCATCCAGTACCAGAGTTTAAATGTTCCTGGACCATGATTCCCATGATGTCAGAGATAATTTACTAAATATTTATAAATCTATACAGAAAATCATCAAAAACTATGGATGAACCAGTTGAGAAGCAGTTTTTCCAAGCAGGACTGGGCAGTGCCTGCACTGGGAAATAATGATAGCTTCTGTCTGAGGGTTTTTTGTTTATGTTTTGTTAGTCTTCTCTCCCATGCCTTTTCTTCACTAATGACAGTGCAATTATATAGAACCAGCACCTCCTGACTGAGAGAAATCTTGTGATACAGTGACACATCAGTTACTAATTTTAATTTCTTTGGGTTTATTGTGTCTTGAGAATGCAAAGTTAAAAGATTGTTTTTCCTATGTGTGATTTTCTCTAGAAAACTGACTGAACAGTGACACCATGGGGTGCTCTGCCTGTTCATGCTCATTAATTTTCACCTACAATTATGTAGCATGTTAAGTATTTCAACTGAGCAACCAATCAGAAACATAAAACTGCCCTATTCACCTCCCACATAGATAAAGATAATTTAATAATTGGAATATAATTGCAATGCCAGTCAAATGACGCAGCTCATTTGCTCTTCCATAGGAGTACTAGACTAGCATGGGCAAGACCATAGAAAACAACCCACAGTGGATCTGGATGTCAAGGTTTAGCTAAGAACCAGTGGCCCTGGATTAGATAGATGAGAAGGAGGGCGGTGCTGAGCAAGCAGCCACCCGATTTTTTGTAGTCTATTTTAAGCAGAATCTTTGCCGTCTGTCAGCAATTAGTCAAGACTTTATGGGTTTTGTGGGCTCTCTGTGCTCACTGGCTGGCTGTCACAAAGCACAGTGATAACCTGGCATTCAGGGCTATGTCTTGGGTAGCCAGAAAAAAACTCTTATGCTACCCAGCTTTAGGAGATACAGCTCTAGATTAGGAAACCAGGTCTGGCCCGTTGTCAGTCTATGTGACAGACCAATCCCTCTGAGGTTAGCGTTGCTCAATATGAATGACAGCTCTGACTCTATTTGCAAACTGTTCTTCAGCTTTGTGGATGTCCTATTGTTCACTCTTGCTACTGATAGGAGATGCCAAAACCCAAATAAGAACTCTTCTTCCAAGAGTCCAGCTTACTTCTCAGAGTTGTAACCTCTGATCATACCATAACTGCTCAGGTGCAAGGTCAAAAAGTACAAGCACAGCTAAGACCAAGAACCTTATTGTTGAAAATCGTGCTCCCCAGGCAGGTTGCTGGCCCTGCTTTAGGCAATCTGAAGCCAACCAAAACAGAATCACAGAATTATTGAGACTGGAAAAGGCCTCTAAGATCATCGAGTCCAGTCCTTGACCTAACAGCACCACAGCCTAGACCATGGCACTAAGTGCCACATCCAGTCTATCCTTAAATATCTCCATGGATAGAGACTCCACCACCTCCCTGAGCAGTCTATTCCAGAGTCTGTTCCCCCTTTCTGTGAGGAAGTGACCCATGAGACCAAGTAGCCATCAGCTTTGACCCACTCAGTTTTCAATTTCCACTGTTTCACATGGGATAGCCCCTTTGGAAGAGTTAAATGAAAGCTTCTCTTGTTTACACCAAGCAATGATACCGCAGATAGTTTTGCTGAAGAATCAGTGGCTCCTTGTACTGAGCAACACCATGTTCACACTCTTACATCTTCCCCAGAAATCATATAATATCTCCTCTGCTTTCTCAGGCAGTGCTTCCCAAAATAGAAAAGTGATGCTAGATTCAAATTGAGCTGAGGAAGTGGAAATGGATCTAACATCAGACAGCAAAGCTGTACAGTGATCATTGCAATGCTGGGGACAGACATGCAAGCAGAGAGACAATTATTTTCCTCCGTTTTTATCTTTTTCTAAATCACAAATCCTTTGCATTTGTTTTCATTTACAGGGGAACAACTAATCGAGTTAGAAATGCAGATTTAACAGAAGACATGAAAAGAAACTTCTTGATGTAGAGACAGAAGTACAGATTAAGTTCTTTATCTTTTTAATAATTTTGCTTGCCACATTTATGTCTGTAATGGGTTAGGCTGAAGTTCTAAATCGTTTTGGGTTCGTGCTTGCAATTCAAGCACAGCTCTCAGCGAGAATTCAACAGGCAATGAAGCAACTTTGCTGAAAAGAAAAGAATTTATTGAACCCATCACCAAGAATAAAAGGAAAAAATCACCAAATAAGTAAAAGAATCNCATAGCAGTGTCTTATGCAGAGGATACAACAGAATACCAGACTCTCTGTGTTTGCCAAAGGTTTAGGAAATCGATACTTATGGTCTCTCTCCCTCTCATTCTCTCTTTCTCACTCTCTCTCTCTCTCTCTCTCTCTTCAGAGGCTTCTCTCAGTCTCTCAGTGGCAGAGCATACAACATCTTGATGAAGACAGAGGCAATATGGCGCTGGTCACGTGGGGCAACACCTGTTGTGGTAGACAGGCTCTCTTTAGGGCCTGCCTGCTACAGGGCTTTCTCTTCTGTTTTTAGTCCCCTGTGGTTAAGGCTTCGAAGGAGGGAGAGGGTTAAAAGCTCACTGCTGTCTGGCATCTTCAAATGCGGTCCTGCTGGGAGGGGTATAGGAGTTGCTCCTCTCTTCAGCCCACTGCCAGGAACTGGGTTGAGCTGACGCTGACCACATGCCAAGAGTTCCGCTCTCTCTGCATTCAAGCTCTCAGTCAAAGCTGTGGTTGCTGGGCACAAGGTCTGTGGTTTAGCCCCTCTGTAGAGTTGCAGCCAGGCTAAGCTGCTTCTGTGTTCCACCCTTGGGTGGCAGGTAGGCCGAAAGCCATTGCTTGGGCACTCCCCCCACCCCAGGGAGAGGGAGCTCTCTTGCAGAGTTGCTCTCTGCCTTGCAAGACATACCACAGAAGAAGGGAAGAAAACAGGAAGTACATTTCCTTGTACAGACTCTGTGCATCAGTCTCCTATAGGGTCAGGATACCAATCCAGAGGTCTGCTGGGAAAGCTAAATCTAGCTTCAAAATAAAATGCTCTTTCAACATAAAAGCACAAAAATCAACACTTGAAAACTTGATAATTTTCGAACGCAAGTAATTTATTTGGAGGTCTGCTATAATTACAGCCTTTCCTGTAAGCTTGATGACATCTCTGATAGAATTAATATTTACTATGTTGATTTTAACATACGGATGAATCCCAAATCCAGACTTAGTGCCACACTGCACTTGGCATTGAAAAGACTAACATAACCTAAGACATCTAAACTCCTACTAAGACATAGAAACCATCTAAGAGATGAAGGCGAATATAAAGCAAATCCAGAGTGCACAGAAAACCATTATCATTTTATTTTTTTGTATAATCAACTGTTTATTTCACTATTCCGGGTCAATATTTTTCTTTTCAATTGAATTCCGAGTTCTGACTCACTTAGATGATAAAAAAGTTGCTGTTTTTCATGGGCTGAAAAACCCAACTGTGACTTTAACAGGCTGTGCAACTTACTTCAAACAACTTCAAGCTCAGACAGCACCTAGAGTACACTCCACAGGCTTGGCCTTGCCCTGCAGAAGTAAACAGGAAGCTTCATACTGCCTTCAGGGCACATCAGATTCAGGCTGTTCTAGAGGTTAGGAAACCTGAATCTGAGCATTCAAATGAACTTGGGAAATTCTCAGATCAAGTTGAGCACTCTGATTTTAATGATAATAATTATCCCTGCTCTAATTATATATCAGGAATTATGAATCCAAGCTTTGTTTGCCACCGAGTCAGTACAATTGCAGCAGTTAAGCTGTGAGGATTGTTAAACATATTCAGACATTCAGTACAATGAACACACAAATAAGCCATGATATTGCTGCTACACAGCACTTTACAGATGCATGTAAAATACCCTCCATCGGGGCTTAGCTGCCTTGACCATCTCAACCTCTTGAGCCAAATATGAGATATCCCAAATCAGCACCTTCAGTCCATGCACATTCAGAAGGTCACAAGCTAGGGATCCTAAAAAGGGAGTCACTGAAAAATTCTCTTTGCTACATGGATCTATCCAGAGGAGACCATGAAGATGATCAGAAGGTGGGAGAACCTCTGCTACGGGATAGGCTGAGGGACCTAGAGTTGTTCAGCTTAGAGAAGAGTCCAGGGTGACACAATAGAAACCATCCAATACATGAAAGGGGCTCCAGGAAATCTGGAGAAAGGCTTTTTACAAGGGTCTGTAGTAACAGGCACCCAAATAGGTTGCTCAGGGAGTTTGTGGCTGCTCCATCCCTGGAAGTGTTCAAGGCCAGTTTGGATGGGGCTCTGGGCAACCTGGTCTGGTGAGAGAGAGGTGTCACTGTCCACAGCAGGGAGGTTAGAACTAAATGGTCCAAAGTCCCTTCCAGCCTAAGCCATTGTATGATTCTGTGATAACTGTGCTGAGAAACAGAAATAACTATTGCAGAAAGTCATGTTAATGCTTTCATCGTTGAGGTTCATTGAAGTGGGATAAAAAAATAGTCAGGGCCCTAAGGCAGTGACTTTAGCATAGCAGTGTTGTTCTGTCCAGAAGCACACTCGGTTTGGGTACACACCCCTTGGCACAGCACCCTGGGTTATTATTTGTTTCTACAAACATCCCTTAACTGTGTTTTTCCCAAACCCGTGTCTCTTCAGATTTCTCAGGGTGACATAGAACCATGAGAGACATGTCTGATTACATCAGTCAGACTGCATTAAGCTGTGTTAGTAATGACTGCAAGTGTGACTGATGTGACTGGGTGTGACACACCATCACTCTGCTTCCTTGTCTGTGAAATATGAGATGGATTTGGGGGAGAAGAGAGGAAAAAAACATATCACAAGAATTTCATGCCAATAGAAAATTAAACAAATCTGCTCCTGAGTTCCCTTTCAAACCCCAAATGGCATGAAAATCTTGTCCAAGTTAGGGACTCAGATAACAGAAACTATGTGTAAGATATCTCTGCAGTCAACTGGGCAGATGTTGGAGCAAATATTTTTCAAGAATTATGGAAACTGCAGGATGGAGCCTAAAGAACTTTCCATGTAAAGAAATTCTGCTTCTTCAAAAACCTGACTGGCCACAATTTTACCACTTCTCAAAGAATTCTTTCATCCTTAATAATTCTATGTGTATATGCACAGCGGGTAAAATGAAGCAGTCTAACATTTGAGTACTTCTGGAAAGCTGTGAAAGTTTGCTGCATCCTAAAGTTATTGTTTAATAATGAAGAATGTTAAAATTATTAGCATGCCAATCATTAGCAAATTTCTAAGAACTCTTCTTGTGGCCATCTGATTCTTTTGGCAGTGGCTCAGGATCGTCAGAGGCGTTGACTTCTCTTGGTGACTGACGGGATTATGATGGGAGAGTGCCCAGGCTGCAGAGCAGGAGCCAGCAAAGCCTGCAGGAAGAGACCTTTCAGTGCCTCTGCTGTTCAGTACTAATGTGGGCTCCCAGTCAAGCTTTAAGCTCTCTTCAGCAATGTCAGTATTCCAGAAGCCAGCATTTCACCCACCATGGATGCATTGTCCCTAACCCTCAAAAAACTAAGCAATCATGAGTATCCAAACCAAAACCTGCAAAGCAGCTCAAACAGTAAGAGCACACAGCAGAAAATAAATCAAAATAAATCATCCTCTTTCAAAGCAGATCACATTCTGAAAGCCCATATGAAACTAAGGCAAAAGAATTAAGAGTAGCAACAAGCACAGAAGGGCTGTTTATCCTTTGAACTTGTACTATATCTTTTTTTTCCTGGCCAGTTGGAGAATTGTCACAGCCAAATCTTCAGACAAACAACTCGTGTATGAGCTGCCACCCTGCTATTTCCAACATCAAGCACTCAACTTGAATTAGCAGAGTCTTGAGCTACAAGACAAATTGGTGACTCTTCATCTTCCATCTTTGCCTGTCTGCTGAAATTACATGAGGCATGTTACAGTCCTTCATGACAGCACTACTAGGAGCACCACTAGGAACTGGAGTTACCAAACATCTTGTACTGGCTGACAGCCCCCAATCACGAGGTAACTACTTTTGGAGCAAAAGAAATCACACATCATCAAATGGACACACTGAATACTGTCATTAAGGTTCCGAGGAAGAGCAACCTTCCTGCAGATGGCAGCTAACATAAGAACCCCAGTATTGCACATTAGTCTGTATTGATTATACAGAGGTCTCCTTTTGCCTTTGCCTTTTCTTTTTTTTTTTTTAAGCAATCAGAGCGATAAAGCACCTTCGAGTTTGAAACTACCCAGCGCATGGCAAACAGCACTGCCAGGTAAAGTAACTCCTGCAAACAAACCCACTACAAGCAGCAGGAATTATACTCCAGTCGATGCTACATTGGGTGGGAGTATTGATCTGCTGGAGGGTAGGGAGGATCTGCAGAGAAGTCTGGACAGGCTGCATTGGTGGGCTGAGGCCAACTGGATGAGGATCAGTAGGGTGAAATGTTGGGTCCTGCACTTGGGCCACAATCACCCCCAGCAACTACAGGCTTGGGGAGCAGTGGGTGTAATCTGCACAGAGGGACCTGGAGATGTTGAGTGACCCCAGCTGAACATAAGCCAGCAGTGTGCCCATGTTGTCAAGAAGGCTAATGGCATCCTGACCTGCATAGTGTGACTGGCAGAACCAAGGAGGTGATCATGCCCTTAAGCTCAGCCCTGATGAGGCCCCACCTCAGGTATTGGGGTCAGTATTGGGCACTGCAGGATACAAAGGACATGGAGGTTAGAGAGGGGGCAGAGAAGGGCAGCTGGGCTGGTTAGGGGTCTGGAGAACAGGTCTGGTGGGGAAAGGTTGAGGGAACTGGGGCTATACATCCTGGAGAAGAGGATGCTGAGATGAGATCTCTCTGTCTTCTACAATTACCTGAAGGGAGGTTGTAGTGAGGCAGGTATTGGACTCTTCTCCCTAGAGACCAGTGATAGGACAAGAGAAAATGGGATCAGGTTGCCAGGTTGTGCCAGGGGAGGTTCAGATTTGATCTTAGGGAAAACTTCTTCCCAGAAAGAGTGAGAAAGCCTTGGGACAGGCTGCCCAAGGAGGGATTCATCCCTGGAGGGATTCAACAAGTGAGCAGACATGGTATTTTGGAGATGGGTTATTGGTTGGGAATTGTTGGGCTGGCGATTGGACTTGATGATCTTGAAAATCTTTTTCAACCTTGATGATTCTGTTATTCTATGGTAATTCTAGAGAAATACAGGGAGCTTTTTTTCAGCTGCCTCAACAGTTCAGAACATTGTGACCTACCAAAGCAATGTAGCAAGAGAGCAAGGATGTGCCTAGCAGCAGCTGAAGGAAGACAAAGCCACAACAACAGAAAATACACACAGAAATGTGTGAGATGTTCAAAGCCAACATATTGATCCTTTGTAACCAACCCTACAGCACTTTTTCTGCCAAGTGCTCAAAGCTGTATTAGCTAATGGCCCAGATACAGAGGTGGACTTAACCAGCTAGTAAACCCATTAAACTCCTACCCAGTGAGATTAGCGTGGAGGGGGAGATGATGGGGTTAAACAGACCTCTGGTCTATTTACAGCAAAAGGGTTGACGTGATTTCTTGCCCTGTGTGCAAGTCTTTAAGCCAGTTTTGTGGTTCAGTAAGAACTTGGCCATAGAAAAGCAACAGATATTAATTTTGGAATTTGCTTGCTGCAGAAATCTGGTTTTATATCTGCACACATGATAACAGCTTCTCCAGACTGCACACACAAATCTATTGAAGGACCTTGATCACTCTGAGCTTTCAGCGCAAAAACTGCTATGTGACAAGCTGGGGAAAAATAATTGGCCAGGTAATGTTTTGAGTCACACTGGTACATTTGAAGGTCCAAACTCCATTCCTAAATGCATCCAAGTGTTCTGATAAAAATCAGCCCTCAATGTGCAATAGGAAGTGAATGCATTTTTGCTTCATTTCAGCCTTATCTCCAAAGGTCATCTTTCTCCTCAACACATTTTCCTTAGAACAGAAAAAAGACTCTATTTCCCCTCATGTTGCCTCAGTAAATTGTGTGAGTGAAATTAATTTGTGTGTCCATTTTCTACAAAAAATGTTTTCCAAAGCCCAAAGCTCTGTACAAGTGAGTGCGTATAAAATTAATCATCTTTGGAAGGAAATTAGGTGAATATTGGAACTGGGAACTCTATATGCAAAGTGCAGCATTAAAGAGCTGAACTCAGAGCATAAGCCTACAGGTGGAAATAAAATTTCCTACCAATAGCTTTGTATCTCATGTAGAAAAGTTGCTTTTGCCAGTTCTTCAACTTACACTGTGCTGAACAGAAATGGAATCAGAGAGTATTGCTCGCTGGGCTTGTGATAGGGAAGAAATTGGCAATATTTCTAACCTTGAGATAAAATTTTATTTCTAATTCAAATTTTGCTTTCTGATTTTACAATCACCTGGGAGAAACACAGTTTTTAAGGCTGTTCACATATCTGGTTCCAGTAACATTGTCCTGGGTTAGAATGAAAGTCTAGATGCCTTCTGGGTTGGTGCCGGCAGTCCAAGCACACCAACCAGCTCTTGCCGAGAATTCAACAGGCAAGGAAGTAAATTTGCTAAAAAGAATTTATTGAACCCATCAGCAATTAGAAAAGGAAAAATCCCCAAATAAATGAAAGAAAAAAACCAAAAACCAAAAAAGTAAACAGAAACTGTATCACAGTGCCATTACACACACACCGAGAGCAATGGGAGACAGCTAACACATCGGTTCTTCCCTTCAAATGAGAGCCCTGGGAAAAGAGAGAGTGTACACTAACACTCTAACCAGAGGGGGAATCCAGCCATCCCCTCCATCCATAGAACTCAGTAGGGCTCCTGAGGCCATCTTACATCGTGATGCTTGTGCAAAAAAGCCTTTTCTGGTCCTCTTGCAGATGCCACCTTCCCCTGCACATCTCAGGCTTGCTTCTAACTCATCTCATCATGGGAGTGTTTCATGTTCAGGCTGCAACAGCATCTCAAGTGCAGGAACACAACAGAAGCCCAGTGTCTTTCTGTTTGCCAAAGGTTTAAGAGATCTTTATGATTTCTCTCTCTCAATCTCAGATCAGAGGATTCTCCCAGTCTCTCAGTGGCAGAGCTGAGATACAGCTTCTAGATGGGGACAGAAGCAACATGGTGCTGGTTATATGGAACCACGCCTGTTGTGGTAAAAAGGCCTGCTTCAGGGGTCTGCTCCTATTTTTCTCTTTTTTCAGTCTCCCAAGTGGATATGGCTCTGAGGGAGGGAAAGGGTTAAGAGCTTACCACCTCTTCTTGGTATCTTCAAAGGCTGCAGGAACAAACAGTGTGTGGGCAGTGGCGGATCCTTGCTTCAGCCCACTGGCAGGAACTGGGCTGGGGCTGACGCCCCTGTCAGAGATGTAAAAACTGCCCTGCAGCCAGGCCAGGCTCTTCCCAGGGAGGGGAGAACTGCAGTTCCATCACTCCAATAGAGCAGCTAGGCCCTTGCCCCTACCAAAGGGGGCTGCGATTTCACCATGCCCAGCAGGGGCTGATGGCAGGGCCACAGTGGCAAGGTTGTCCCCACACCAACCGGAAAGGGGTGGGGAGTTGTTCTCATGCAGAGAAGAGCTCTCTGTCTGCTAAGAGACAGAAGAATAAGCCAAGAAATCAGTAAGTTCACTCCCTTTTATAGACTGTCCACCTGTAGGGTCAACACAGTGTCCCAGGGGTTTGCTAGGAAAGCTACTCCCAGTTTCAAAATAAAATGCTCTTTCTGCATAAAAGCACAAAAATCAATACCTGAAAATTTGGCAATTTTCAAAGCACAACAGACAGTCACCAAACACTATTTCTAGAACACAACAGTCTTTGTTGAATTCAAGAGCATTTTCCTGTCCAAAGCACTCACTATAGAAAATAGTGCCATGAACCAACACATAAGGCAGTCAATCAGGTCATGAAATCGAGACGATTTGCTACATCATCTTATCCAGCATCATTCAGATAGCCATGTTCTCAAACAATTCCTCAGGTTTTTGGAAGAAACAGTAAAGCTTCCAAGGAAGGAAATGCAATGGTCACCTTAAGTCAAAGGCGAGAGTCATATTTTCTCCTCCAGGGCCTGAAGCAAACTTAGAATTTGCTCTGGTATCTTTTGTTCAGCCACCAATTACAGTTTGAAACAAATTCTTGAGTAAGGAAATACCTTTCCCTTGAGAAACTAATCCATAATTAAAACATGGTGTATCTTCAAGGTAAGGCGGGGGGGGACCATGCAAATCAATAGAGTTCTTTAGTCTAATTCAATCTATGGCACCCTATTTCTTCAGTGAAATGCATCTCACCCAGTTTCAATATGAGGTTGCTATATCAAAGGGAATATATAAGTGATACCAAACCTAACCCTACGGCACTTCTTGGAGCAACAGAAGAAAGCTACAAGAATGAAATTCTGTCTCCTTGCTGGTGATGTGCTAGCTGAGCCAGCTACACAGGCAACAAGCCATGGTTTGTTCCAATAACTATCCATTTCCAAACAAGGAATTATATATCAACACTTCCTAGAGCAGTCAAGTAACACATGCTGATGAGACATTTCTAGGAGCACCCCTAAGTTGCTGCCAACTGAGACTATTCTTGGCCACATGCAGAGCGTAAGAAAAGCTACCCAGCCTGTCTGGAGCACATGATGATCTAAAGGTCATCTGAAACATGATCTTTGAACATGTTAAACAGTAAACCACAGCTTCCTTCCTAGAAAGGTACCTGCTACAAAGCAAATTCCTTGCCACTGTAAATGAAACTGTGAGGAGCTAACCAGCCCCACGACATCTCGATGTCCAAAGACAAGCAATGAGCAGCAGCAGAGCTGAGCTGTCTGCCTTGAAGCTATCTTCTAGCTCAGATGACAACAACAGAAAATCATACATTCGAGAGGCTGGCATCTGAGTTTTGCAGCTGTCAGAGCACTGAACGGCCACAGGTGCTACTTCCAACCATGAAATCCATTAGGGAGGGAGAAGGAAAATCAGAGTACAAATGCCACCAGCAACACAGGGAGTAGAGGGCAAACAGAAAAACCCTTCCACTGCCAACACAGCAGCATAGATGTCTTCTGGCTGTATTCACATTGTGACAGCAAAGGCAATCAAATTGGAACTCTTAACCTGTTGAATGTGTGACTTTAATACGAGTTAGCGCCTCACAGAGAGCTTTAAAAATAAGAGCAGCTGATATGGTGTGAATATATAAAGAACACATTATATACAGTCAAAACATTACATGACTGATGGCAGAACACGCAGCAGTTTGCTTCTTTCCTCGGTGATTGCTCAGTGATGTGGAGATGTACTCATTGCTATACATTTTTCCTCTTGCTCTGTTTAGGTCTTTTCCCTTCATCCCTGTGGTCAGCTGTCATTTCTCATTATATGAGCCACCCATGCAGGAAGCTGCTTCTCCAAGTGTTACTCCTACAACTGTACTCATGTCCTCTACTGTACTATGGAAACATTTACACAAAAAACAGTGAAGTCAGAGGCGGCTCTGAAGTGACCAAGGAACCCATGTCAGCTTTCTGTATGCATGACAGAAGGAAGGTCCCTTCCCAGTGAATATGAGTCATTCCCTCTCTTTTCTTTTCCTTCCTCCAAAATGTATACAAGGTGAAGTGGCAGCAGCAGGATACTGGGAAAGTCATTACAATGGTCCAGTGCTGCAACACAAAGAAATAACTCAGACAGACTTGCTATTGCAAAGGAAGAGGGAGGTCTCAGCCAACCTCCTATAGACTGGTTATTCACTCCAGGAATGGACTCCGCCATTATTTCTTCTTTCTAGATGACACTACATAAACACCTAAAGGGCTGAAGCCCGTCTTATGATGATGAGAGATTTGGGGTTGTTCATGACAGTGACCTTATAGGAGCCTGTCAGAAGGCTGGGAAAGACTGTTCACAAGGGCAGGGAATGGTAGGACAAGAGGTGATGGTTTGAAGCTGGAAAAATTGAGATTTACACAGGACAGGAGGACAAAGTTCTTTGATCTGAGGATAGTGGATCCGATCCCTGTAGGAGGATACAGATATAGATGGTGGAGCTGCCATCCTTGCAGCCATTCAAAGTCAGGCTGGATGGGGCTCTGGGCATCCTGGTCTAGTTGAGGGGGTCCTGTTCACTGCAGGAGCATTGGATTAGATGACCTTTTGGGGGTCCCTTCCAAACTTATGGTTCTAGGATTCTATGAGTCATACATCTTTTCATTATCCTTTTAAAATTAGAAAAGAACATAACACAGCAGTAAAAGATAACATTCCTCATGAAACATGCCCTCACAGCAATAGAAAATTACTTCCACCTCATGGGATTTCACGTAAAAGATTTCCTTGTTTCTCCTACAATAAACTGAGTATGGATTGAAAAAAAAATAATCAAATCTAAATGTTTTGATAGGCAGCTTTTTTCCCTTCTTTTCATTTGTTCCCTTCTTTATTTATAAATCTCTTTGCAATAATCAAGTGTAGGAACAATACTGAGAGTCTTGATTCCTTTAAGCCACAGAAACTAAAAAATTAACTAAAGCCATTCCTGTTATTTCCTATTCAGCATAAAAAAAAAAGCCAACAAAAAAAAAGACTCATTTGCCCCAAACACAACATCTGACATCAAACTTTCCATAGTGTTTTGAAAATGCTGTGTAATCACAATTCTTAGATTCTAGATAGACCTTTCAGTATAAGGAAAAAGGACACGGTGCCTTAGTGTTTATCTTATGGCATGTTTCAAACTGTTAAGGTGAACAAGAGAGCTATGTGAGCCCTTACAAGTTTAAAAGTAAAATAGGGATTAATCTCAAGTAGAACTTTCTACAGCTTCATAAAAAGAATAAAAGGTCAATTCCCTTAACAGCCTTTACATTACAATCAGTCCCTTTGTCCATTTATCCCATAGCTTTTCTATTTAGTAATCCCACTTCACAGCTTAAAGCCTGGGAGATGATTTACTCAAACTGAAAATCTAATGCTGATGTTTAGCACAAAGTTATTATCGAACTACCATTTAGATGATTTATCAGAGTGAATACACCTTCATTTGATGGGATGTGTGGAGTCTGTGCTGCTGTAGTTGCCAAAACCAGCTCAAGTAGCAGACCATGTGTCTAAAAGGGCTAAATGACTAAAGGTCTAATGTCTAAGAATATTTTGTTGCACTGTTAGCACATATGATTCCACACCTTCAGTAGAGCAATCACTAGTTCTTCAGAAGATGCCAATGTCTTAAGCATGTAAGAGGGTTATAAACACTAAGTTTAAATAACGATAGAGTTTATGTATTCAACTCACTTTGGCATTTTGTTACCCAACCCATCACCAATTCACAGTTAATAGTGCCACAACATATCAAGAATAAATCAACTTTATCAATTTGTATTACACAGCCCGGCTTCACTGTAGGGACAGACTATTTTCATAATACTACCTTAGAATTATTATTACAAAGTCTTCAGAAAGTATGATGAATGCAGAGACACAAAGAGAACCATTATAGCTTTCAAAACAGAAGGGGGAAAATTCCCCCAGCCTCTCAGGTATAGTTATTGGCTTCACTAATATCCAGCTTGGGATCAAACACTATCTTTTGTTAAAGCCATGAAGAATCACATATCACACAGAATTACTAAGGCTGAAAAAGACCTCTGAGCTCATCCAGCCTAGCCCATGACCTACCATCACCGCATCTGCTAGAACAGGGAACTAAGTGTCATAGCCAGTCTGTCCTTCAAGAACTCTACCACTGCCCTGGGCTGTCCATTCCAACGTCTAACCCTTTCTGTGAGGATGCACTTCCTAACATCCAGCCTAACCCTCCCCTAGCAGCTTCAGGCCCTGCCCCTCTCATTCTATCACTAGTCACCTGGGAGAAGACCTCAACCCCCACCTGTCTACAACTTCCCTTCAGGTAGTTAGAGAGAGAGATGGTCCCTCTAAGTTTCATCTTCTCCAGGTTAAACACCCCCTGCTCCCTCTGCCTGTCCTCGTCAGACTTTTCTGCCCGTCCCTATCCCAGACTCATTCCTCCTCTGGACCCACTCCAGCCCCTCAATCTGTTTCTTGAAGCTAGGGGCCCAGAACTGACATCAGAACTCTAGGGGTGGCCTCACCAGTGCCCAGTACAGGGGAGAATTGCATCCCTAGTCCTGCTGGCCACACTATTCCTGATAGCCACTCATCCTCTAGTCTGTAGCTCTGCAGGAGGTTATTGTGGCCAAAATGCACTTGGCCCTCGTAAATGTCATCCTGTTGGCCTAGAAGTCTAGTACTGCTTTCCTGTCTTCATTCTCCTCACTCCCTCCTCAATCCCAAGCTCCCATTATACACCAGAGCACAAGTTCTTCCAGATTTCATGCCTGGCAATGGGGATCCTGTTAAAGAATTTTATCCACTCTTCATTTCAACTCTTACTATCAGTTAGGTTCGGCTTACAGCTCTCAAAGTCTCCTGTTTCCAATGACTACAAGCAAAAGACCATGCAGGGCACAATACTTACTTATACTATCAACCTTTTCCAAAATGGAAATGTATTCTTTGTTCAAATTCTTCCAGGAATGTGGAAAATGTCAGCATAGGGCTGGTCTAGGCAGGACACAGCTCATAAATCTAAGTATTTCCAAATAATATTTGCTGTTGTTATACACAACCATGTAAAAAGGTAAATGATAAAATATGGAAGTCCCTTTACTACTTAGTAAGTTCCATCTCAGAGCAATGAATGTTTGGTTTTTTTCCAGAACAAACCATGTACAGTTTGAAAGGAGCAGCAGCTTGCATTGAAAAAGACCTGTGATGGACTTCAAGATGATAATTATGGTGAAATGAGGCTGTTTGGGGCTGCATCTACCAAAACGCTCCAAAGGAAGCTAGGTATCTATACTCTATTTATATTATATCCTGCTACCCTCATCTCTCTCTTGGTCACAATGGGGAGGACTCTGCTGCCTATCACTGCCCTATCTTCATGGGACTAGATATTAATATTGTCCTAGGATTTAGTAGCCACAGTCAGGAATGCAGGGATTGAAAAACAGATATGAAATCCCCACCATCTAAATAAGGGCCCTGAGAAATTAGGGTGCCTGCAAAAAATTCATAATTCATATTAATGACTTCTAATTGTATTTTAGAGATTGTTATGCTCATGAATAATAAGTAACCTGATGCAGATGTCTTACACTAAATGTTTTAAAATGTGATTTTCTAGGAAATGGACCTTCTGTTTCATAAAGCTAGCTGTTTTAGAGATAGTGCTATTCATTCATTAATATGTGAAGGAGGCTTCACTGAAACATTACTGTTAATTAAGTAGTAGGCACTTCAAGGTGCCAAGTCCCATCAATGGAACAACATTCCTCAAATTCCAGAAGAATAAATGACCTTTTTTTCTCTCACTGTGACATTCATATGGGAAACCCGTCTCAAAGAAACCACAAATTGTGTCCCAGGAAAGATGGGAAGTTGCCAGAACACACTCTATGAACCAAAAGTAATAACATTTTAACCCAATAAAAATGGGAATTAAAATAAATCTTATTTGGAAATCTTATATTCCTGATCAGAGAGGTTTAATGCCTTTTTTTTTCTTCCACTGTCTGCATTAAACAAAGACAAAACTGAATCAAACAGATCTCAGTCAAGCTAAGATTTAACCTGCCCCTAAAACACCACTTTAAAACAGCCCCTAAAATAGCACCTGACCAGCTCTTAAAACAGCACCTAAGCAGCCACCTGTCATACCTGAAAGCTGTTGAAGGGCTTCAACAGCAAAATTATCTAATAAAAATAATAGTACGACACTGTGATTTATAGTGTGTCTCACTGCAACTGTACGGTAACCTGTGATGCTGCACATTTCACAAACATTGATAACCTATTATGCAACCAGCCTTGATGCCAGGACTTAATCCTTTTCCCTCCATTTGTTTTCATGAGGGGACATATAAAATACGGGGTGAAATTCAAAACAGAGGTTAATGCAGCTGTTCAGTTTTACAACCCCCTGACGGGAAGGAGCTTGTTTCAGATAAAGAACAATGAAAGGTATAAATTGAACTGAGTTATAAAAACCCCCAGACACCGTATTTTAAAAATTACTATAGATTAAATATGGGGTTTTTTGTTGATTTTTTTTTAAATACGGGGCTATTTTAAACATGGGGCTAGTTTAAATATGGGGATTTCTCAAAGAGCAAGGCTCTAAGTTCTTGTACAGGTGAGAATTCATGCAACACAGTAACTGAAGAAACTAACCCCTTGAAGAAAATGATTAGCTCTTATGAATCATGCTCTGAGACAGAAGTAATAAAAAAATTACATTTTAATAAAAAAACTTAACAGGATTATTAATTTCCTATACAGATAACTTTTCATTAGTGTAACCTTTGGCAAGTCCTACTCTAGTTAAAAGACAGATGGGGTTTGTGCTTACTCATGTAGGGATTTCTTCTTCCATGGAGCCCTTGATTTTAATGGGTGCTGCATGAGCCAGATACTCCTGTGGAAGTTTATCCTTTCTTAAAAGCTTTCTCTTGTGTTATGTGACAGAAAAGAACCTTAGGTAACCAAGTATAATTTCCTTGATGACACGTACTGAACCATGTTCTGTGTTACTAGGTAGGATGAGTACCAATGAATACCAAAATGTAGTTGTTAAGCCACTAGAGTGAAACTAGCAGCACTGTGCACTGTTATTTAGTGTCACAGAGTTTGGTTCGATACAATTTATGACCAGATACTGAATTTACCTGAGTTAGAAGAGAGCTTTATTGCTTGAATTCAGATCACACCACCACCTTGAATGCTGTTTGAATCTTAAAGATGAAATTCTGTCCCCATGCAAAAGGTTCTTTACAGCTGTACTAGAGATTTTTAGGAATCTGATATTGTGCCCAGTGTTTTATAGCTGTAGAGGAGCTTCTCACTTCAAACTTGGGTAGCTGTTTTAGATATTGTGCATGCCTGCTGTATTTGCTGAAGATAAACAACCCTCTAGTCAGACTTTGCCTTTATGAGCCATGACTAAACACTGCTCAGTTTCAATTTACCACATGAAGGCCCTAAAAATGCATTTTCCAAATAAGTTTTTTCCTTGTTAGCATTTCCATTCAGATTCTGATGTGAGTGAAACTCATCAACTACAAAAACTCTAAATTATCTAAGTTCAGGTAACGAGGCACAAAGTATGGGGTGGGGATGGAAGATGAATTGTAAGTAAATGCATGTGTCAACTACCATACAGTGTCTAGGAGAGTGTTCAGGTGCTCTGTGTGTACAAGGAGAAGCAGAGAGGCTTCAGCATGAAACAGTCAGGCCAGTCTGCAAAAGCTATTCCATTCTACCACAAGAAACTAGAGCTACTGAAATTTCTAAAATTAAAACTAAAGGCGGCCATAAAATCCCCAGGTTACAGATTAACCACTGTTTTCCAGCCTGCAAATCAAGAACACTTCACAAGGTTAACTCCAGTAGTGATACAACTGGTCTCATTTGTTAACACTTGGTGGCCTAGGGTTTAATTTCAAAACTTGCAATTAAATGAAGCTGCATCCACAATTACTCTGTTTGTTTGGCATCTGCTATGAACAACACAATATTGAGTTTGGAACAACCAAAATCTGTTATGTTTCAGGTTTTTCCTCACATAAGACAGGCCTACATATTTCCATTTGTTATGAAATGTTTCAGCTCATCAAATGTAAAATGTAAGGACAGCTTTGTATGTAGTCATCTAGATGAAGGAAACTGGTACACAATATCAGAGAACTGTATTATTGCTGATCACTTCTCTTCTCTAGATGACTGCTCAACATCTAACAATGTTATGAGCATATTATCTGCTATATACAGAAAATACTTCCACTGAGGAGGAGAGCTCTTAAGTCTCAGATTACCTGCAACTACCTCAAGCATGGAAGAGCAACAGGAAACCTACAGCTATTTGCTGTCCCTGCATTGCAGGCATTATGGTCCTACCTTGGGCTATGAGATGGTTTTTAAGGTACTAAAGGCAAAAAAAGGTTGTGTTTTGTAGATGCTTTTTCTAAATTACAAAACCTTTAATTTATTTATCAGATTATCCAACGTGTTTTAATCAACACATAATACACAGAGTATACTGACACAGAAAGTCCATGAGCTTTTACACAATTCTTGTCCTCATGCACATCAAAACTGCTTTGCACAAAACACAAAAAGCAGTGGAAAGCAGTTACTCTTGAGGTGAGACCCAGTAACGAAGATGCATAGAAAAACTACTAGAAAAATAACTAACAATAAATATTTCCATTGATGGAAACAGTCTTACAAGGTTGGGGTTTTGTCAAATCCAAAAGCATTATACTTGTATCTTTCCCCTATGATCTCTCCAGAGATCCACACTGCTCCTCCTCAAGTACTCTGCTGTCTTTACTCTCCCAGACTCTCTCAAAAGACTGGTCTGCCTATGCTCCCAAGTGTCTGTCCTTTATTACTTCCTGATTCTTACTCAGTTTCTTGTTTCTCACCAGCTATTATCTCCACAGAAGTCTTTCCTTCACTAGCTTTCACTGAGCTTTCCAATATACAGTTATATTACCTGTGCTTCTCCAGCAGTTCCTTCAGGGAAAATCTGCCCACATCTTAAACTACACACAGAGAACCCAACAGTTCCATGCAACCTGCAGTGGGGATTATTTTAATGCCATACCTGCTTTCTAACTTCCTGTAACAGAATTACACCAAAGCAAACCCAGAGAAGTGAAACCAAGTAAGAGTTTCCTATAAAGTAGAGTTTTACCACACACAATACCTGGCTAAATATCTGAAATCCCCAGACAATTCAAACTTATGGTTAATATTGGTTAGTAGATCAAGAGAGGTTTTCATCCCCCACCTGGAATATTGTTTCCAGTTCTGGGCCCCTTGGCTCCACAAGCACAGGGAACTGCTTGAAAAGTCCAGTGCAAAGCAACAAATATGATGGAGTGGAGCATCTCCCCGATGAGGAAAGGCTGAGGGAGCTGAGTCTCTTTAGCCTGCAAAAAAATGAGACTGAGGGGTGACCTCATTGGTAGTTATAAATACGGAAAAAGCTAGTGTCAGGAGGAAGGAGCCAGGCTCCGCTCAGTATCATCCAATGATAGGACAAAGGGCAACGGGTGTCAGCTGGAACAGAGGAGGTTCCACATAAAGATGAGTAGAAACTTCTTCATAGTGAGTGTGACAGAGCACTGGAACAGGCTGCCCAGGGAGGTTGTGAAGTGCTCTCTGGAGACATTTAAAACCTGGCTAGACATGTTCTTGTGCGACTGGATCTAGGTGATCCTTTGCTCTGGCAAAGGCATTGAAACTAGATGATCTTTCGAAGTCCCTTCCAATCCCTAACACTCTGTGGTTCTGTGATTCTGTGGCTATTAACAGATGTATTTGTACATCTTCTGAAGTAGTATTTGGTTCTTTTATGCTGAATTGCAAGGAAACACTTAATATTTGACTGTTTACCTGTAGCAGATTCTCTTAGTCTCTCCCATGTGCAAATTTGTTTACCATGAAAAACTCATTTATTCCAGGGCAGAATTGTTGATAGCTCCCAAAACCAAATCTAATTTCCAACTTAATAAAGACATTATGTATCTATTGGATTTATGAGGTTGTAGAAAATATTAAACCCATGAGAACTTCACTTCCAGTGGTTCATAAGTGTTATTTCCAGCTGCTAAGTTAATGTCTTATGATATCATTATGCAACTTTCTCAATCCCATTGGAGAATTTCATCTATTCTCTCTTCTTGAATAAATAACCTGAAACGATGTACTCCCAAACTGCTCTGGCTGAAAATCTTATGACACCCTGTTGAGAATCATAGTTAGGTTATTATTTCTTGCAAATACAAATATTTGCTTCTCAAAATATCCAAGGATACTACAGTACTGAGCAGTCATTTCTTCAATTGCATTAAAACTTTAGTAAGCTGTTTTCCAAAATACACAACTGAAAGCCAAGTGTCACCCTCTGTCTTATTTTAAAGCTTAAACTTTAAGATGTTTAAGGATTAAACAAGGCTGGTTTGTTGGTTTTCACTTAGAAGGTGACTGATAGGATTTTTGGAGTCACATCATAACGAGCAAATGCACTGAGGTATTCCATAACCCCAGGAGGTGCTCTGTTATGGCAGAGCCACTGGTCATGGCACTAACCCTTTACCTTAATACACCAGCAAATGTTGTATTTTGGGGGTTTGTGCCATATATTTCTTTATCTTTGTAAACCAGCAACAATAGTCTGAATCTACAAGAGTGATGCAAAATTAATTTTAAGTAACTATAAAAGGACAAAAAATTGTTATGACAAACAGGGCCAGATGTTACTGTATAGAAGTCAGACTGTCAGAGCAGACTCAGCAGCTCAGCTCCAAGTCTTCTGAATCTGAGAGGACCATAGGATTCTTTGTGTTGTAAGGGACCTTTAAAGGTCATCCAGTGGAGGTAAATCATCTTCCTAGTTATTACCACAGGCTCTCCGGTGAATTCTCTCAAACTTCTATCTGAAGCGGTTATTCTGTAGTTCAGATCATAGGATCATAGACTAATTTCCTAGCACTATCAGCATCACTAAACCCTGTCCCCCAGTGCAACATCTACCATTCTTTTCAACACCTCCAGTGATGGGGACTCAATCCCCACCCTGGGCAAGCTGTTCCAATGTCTGACTTTCAGGAAAGAAATTCCTCCTGACATCCAATCTGAACCTCCCCTCTCACAGCTTCAGGCCATTTCCCCCCATCCTATCCCTGGCCACTAGGAAGAACAGACCAGCCCCCACCTCTCTACAACCTTTCAAGTAGTTGTAGAGAGCAGTAAGGTCTCCCCTCAATCTCCTCTTTTCCATGATTAAAAGCTCCAGATCCCTCAGCCATTCCTTATATGAAAACCAGTCTGACATGCTGAGACACACCTGTGGCTTTGAACAGCTCAGGCCAGTTTCCAAACGGTCATCACAGAATGACAGAATTACTGAGTCTGGAAAAGCCTTCTGAGCCCAGCCCATGACCTGACATCGCCATATGAGTCAGACCAGGGCACTAAGGGTCACATCCATTCTGTCCTTAAACATCTCCAGGCATGGAGACTCCACCACTGCCCTGGGCAGTCCATGTCAGGGTCTGATTACCCCTTCCATGAAGACGGGCTTCCTAACATGCAATCTAACCCTCCTTTGGTGCAACTTCAGGCCCTGCTCTGTCATCCTGGTGCTAGTTGCCTGTGAGAAGAGACCAAACCCCATCTAACCACAACCTCTCTTCTGGGAGTTATAGAGAGGGAGAATGTCCCCCAAGTCTCCTCCTGGCTAAAGACCTCCAGCTCCCTCAGTCTCTCCTCATCAGACTTTCCCTCCAGTTCTTTCCCCAGCTTCATTGCTCATCTGGACCTGCTCCAGCACCTATTCTTGTGTAGATTGAGTGAAGTGCTTTGTGTTAGCCCTGTACTGCTGCTTTACAGCCCAATGTCCTATCCAGTCCTAATGTTTCTAATGAATCATTAATGTGCTTTGTGTAAAAAGCAGTGGGGCAGTACTCAGCTGCTTGGTTTTAACTGGACGGCACTCTCGTTGTCGGAGCCG
>VZRI01007757.1:0-17931 GCA_013397515.1 Upupa epops
AAATGGAACAGCTTTCATTCTCTTTGCTGGGAGCAGGAATAGATGGCTATAGAGTGATCTGAAATGTCCCTTTGGTAGAGAAATGCAGTTTGTAAAGCCTGTAGAGAGAGAATGACTCGGGCAAAGTATTCAATGGCCACTTACACATGGGAAATATTGAAGTGAATTGTGTTCGGAAGAGATGAGTGGCTGCCTCTCTGTTGGTTTAATGAATGCTGCTCAGAATAACCCGCTGAATCAGCTTGCCAAGAGAGTTGGTTCAGATGGAACCATTATTTAACAAGCCATCCTGACCAGAAGAGACTGACGTTTATCTCTGATCCGAACTGCAACAGCAAAAAAAGAGTTAAACAGTCCTTTTGATGCCAAAACTCATTACAAAGCCAGACTCCTGAAGTGTCAAGATGCTGATTATTTTCTAAATAATTACATCTTTTTTAGAGAGAACCCTCTTCATTTCATCCCTTTCAGTCCCCTCCTTTACCTGCTGCTCCGAAAGATCCAACTGGTGGGTTTTCAAGGCATTGTTAGCGGCAAAACTGTATTAACCCTCCTGTAATGCAGCTGGAGAATTGGAAAGTATTCAATTTATAAGTGTCGTTCTGCAGCAGACTACCAGTTTCACAAAGCCATTCCCACCTCAAGTAAAGATTCGCCGCGTAATGAGCAAATCCCTGATAGTCATTAAAATGAAGGACCTCGCTGAAGAGAGCGGCTTTAGTTAAAGACCTGCAGAAAGCAAAGATTATCGCAGACAGACAAACACAGGGTACTTGTGACACGAGCTCCAAAGAAATTACCCCTGGAATTAAGTTAATTCCAGGCACAGCCGGCTAATGAGCAACAGCCCTTGAGGTATCTGAAGTGGAAGTATTTCTTCTTGGCTTGGCTTCACCATCTTCATTACCGATGCCGATTCACAGTGTTGTAAGAGATGTAACTTGTATAGTGTGAGCTTGGAACTTAGAAGAGAAACTCGCTGGCCAATGTGCTAGCTTGACGTGTATTTGCAGTTGAAATTCCTATCAGTTCAGGCTCTTCAATGCACGAGTTAGGGATAGCGTTAGCCGCTTGTCTTTGTGGTTCTGGGACATAACAGGATGACTCTAAACTGCATCACTGGCCTAAATATATGAAATGTGGTAAAGTCTCTTGTGATGCTCAACGGGTTGGTTTGTATTATCTATCCTATTTAAAAAAAACGCCAAGAGTCTCCAACTTCTACTGGTCTCTTCCCTCTGGAAGGAAAACCCCACACAGGCCATTTATTAGAGGCCGTTACAGTAAGCTTTCTAGGGGCAAGCACCACAGAAACCACCTTTGCTGTGTCTTCACAAATTCTGCCTTCCATTCAGAACATCTGCTTAGAAGAGAACTTCTTGAGCCCTTGTACTTGCCCATTGTGAGGCCTCATCTCAAGTACTGGGGCCAGTTCTGGTCCATCACTATAAGAAAGACATGGCAATGATGGAATGGGTCCAGAGCAGAGCTGCCAAGCTCAGGAGGGGTTTAGAGAACCAGTCCTGTGAGGAGAGGCTGAGGGAGGGGGGACCTCTTTGCCCTCTCCAACTCCCTGAAGGGAGGTTGTGGAGGGGGGAGTGTTGGCCTCTTTTCCTTGGCATGTAGTCATGGTGCTTCACTCCCTGCTCGAGTGGCAGCATGGAGGGGGTCAGTTTGTGTTTGTCATGGCCACAGTTAGAAGGGTTGTTGTTCCATGACATTTCCAAAACCAAACCGACCTCAGAACCCAAATAAATTTGGAATGCATTATCATTTACAGATAAAATAAGAAATCCCGATAAGAACATAGACAAAGATCAATTTCCCAGATAAAAGTGACTTCCATAAAGTAAGGAGATAGTGTTGATCTCAGCCAACTCTGCTAGAAGAAAATACTTGCTACCAGGATTCCAGCACCTTGAAAAGTTAAAAAATAAAAACCAACTTCCACGCTTCAGGAATTTTCCCAGTACCAAATCTTAGCAGCACAACGTGGCTACCAGATTCCTCAAAGGGTCTTTAAATTGAAGAGCATCTAAGAGACCCGCTAGGATAGGCATGCAGCGCATCGAAGGTTCATCATGAACAGCCGGTTGTGCTTCTTATATCTCAGCATGAGACTGACAAGTCCTGTTTAGAAATTCAAAAGGGAGATGGACATGCTTTGTAGGACTGAACTCAGAAGTGGCTCTGTAAAGAGAAGAGGGAATTTAAATGAAGGTAACTGAAGGTGCTGCAATGCCGCCGCTGTAAGTCAGCAGTAGGGTAAAAAAGTGTTGGAAGGCAGGTTGAGAAGCAGCATGTGAACTGATTGTAGAAGGGGAAACTGAAAGGATGTGAGACCCTACAGGCTCAGAATAAAAAACAAGTCTGCTTGTCTTCACTGTTGGAAAGACTTCATAAAAACGGCACCAAAACTTTCCCAGTCTTGTCTAACATCAGTTAACTCCAAAACACCCTAAGCGTCAGGTGATGTTAGGTCCTGAGCTGGGCTGGATGAGCTCAGAGGTCTTTTCCAGCCTCAATAATTCTGTGATTCTGTGAAGGGAAACAAGAAATGCATTGTTCTTTGCTTCCCATCAGCAAGATATTATGAACATCATAAAATGCAGTTTCTTTGAAGACTCCTGTGCTGCATCGTGGCTCTGTCAGTTTGCTCTGGTTCTGAAAAACTCTTCTTCAGACTATTGCAAACACTACCTTGCAGAGAGTTATAAGTGTTGCATATGCCCAGCAGCAAAACCAAAGCAGCAGAATAGCAATGGCCATGAATTTTCCATCCCACAGAGAATGACCTGAATTTCAGCAGTGCTCAAGGAAAGATTGAAAACATGAATTCAGTTGAATGTTTGTATTTGGGGAGCAGGAACTGTGTGACAACAATGTTCTACACTGATTTATAACGATCCATGTGGGTGGGGGCTGTGGGGATGTTTATGTAAATCATGCTTCTCTTATTATCTCTCTTTCCCAGTTCTCAAGCTGTAAGTGTTGTCCTTGCATAATTATAGAATCCTTAGGGATTGGAAGGGACCTTGAAAGATCATCCAGTCCAATCCCTCTGCCACAGCAGGATCCCCCATACCAAGTGGCACAGGAACACAGCCAGGCGGGGCTGGAACGTCTGCAGAGAAGGAGACTCCACAACCTCTCTGAGCACACTGTTCCAGGGCTCTGGTACCCTCCCTGAGAAGAAGTTCCTGCTGAGATTGATAGGGAACCTCCTCTGTTCCAGCTGGCACCCAGTGCCTCTTGTTCTGTCACCAGATGCCCTTGAGAAGAGCCTGGCTCCAGTCACCTGACACCCACCCCTCACAGATTTAGAGACAGGAATAAGGTCCCCTTTCAGCCTCCTCTTCTCCAATCTCAAGAAACCCAGCTCCCTCAGCNTCCTGTGTGTGCTAAGGCAGTCATATTCCACAAAACTCCACAGCAAAGGGTTTAGCTTCATTGCCAGAGTTCCACAGTACTGGATTACAGACACATAGACTAAAAAGTTTTCTTGTCTCCCTGCTTAGTTTTCTTTTACCAGTGCTAAACCACCGGGGTCACAATGTTATTTGTACTTCCAAACAAGATATTCTCCCCGGTCAGCCACTCGGTGTCTAAAGGGATTTGTATCCTCAATTCTGGGTTATATAGACAGTACAGCTGAGCTGGGAAATGCCTCAGGTTTAGTTCATGCTCATGACTTCTTTAAAAAAGAAAGGAATAGGTCTAGACAATGGCTTCAAGGAACTTTTCAACAGTTTGTACTTTTCACGGCTATGCTGTTCCTCCTGCAGAGAAAATACAGCCAGAACTACCCCTCCAGACTAAAGGCTAAGACCTTGGACTCTAACGGAAGACCTGTTTCAGGCTCTAGGCTTCAAATCGTAATTCAGTCTAACGTTCTGATCATTCTCTTGTATCAGGGTATGAATCCATATCAAAGGTCTTTAGATCTGTCTGGAACGAGTGGGAATGAGGAACAAAGCTTCTGCTCAGCTTTATTCATCAACTCTTTTATCAGAGGCTGCCTGCTTTTGCCATCTGTTTGGTTAGGTAGGAAATTTAGGAGCCTTTGCTGGAGGGATAGAAAAAAAACCCATCTCCTTTGCTCTGTTGAATGACTTAATAGGAGTTGGGACCTGATGGTGGTGATCCAATTTCTTTTCTACACGCTGCTGCCTGCAACCATCATGGGTTATTTCCTCTCCTCTGGCCATGACACGACAGCTTAGACAACCTACTGTGCGACTGTTCCTGTGAGACTTGGTCTGGGTGATCCTGCTGTGGCAGGGGGATTGGACTGGATGATCTTCCGAGATCCCTTCCGATCCCTAAGGATTCCGTGCTTCTTTGTTAGTAAGAATTGTTAACATTTCTCTGTACTGCAGTATTTATTGTGCTTTGGTGACTCTGGGGCACCAAAACCAGAACTGCAGCCTACATTGATATTTTAGCTGGAAATGAGGCAATATCTAAGTAAAGGATAGGAGGAACCTTTCGGGCTATGAAACAATACTGATGTTAAATGAGGGCAAAGCAGCAATCGTGTTGGGCTGGGCTGGGCTAGTCCTAATTTTCTTCACCTCACCCCATCTTTGATTAATCTTTGTATCTACTGTGTAATCAACCAAGTCATAACTGACACAGGAGACTGACAACAACCAGTTATTAGAACTAACTCCTACAGCCCAAAGAGATAATCTCTGTAGGTCTCAGGAGGAGCTACCCACAGAATCTACACATAGAGCAAACACAACATGGCCCTCCTCTTCTTACTGGTTTAGAAAACTTCCTGTCTTGGACAAGAAACAATATTTTCCAAGGTGGAAGAGCCTTGTGCAAAATAAAGAGCAAATTATTGAAAATATAGCTTACAAGAAAGAATAATTACCGCAGGAACGTCACGAGCTATCCAGAGAGACCAAGATGTTATTGCATGAGTAATCAGCGCTCAGACAATCAAAGTAACCTGACAATTTACAAAGAAAAGGAGAGATTAACCAAGTAATTATAATCAACTTGTTTTCTACAAGTTTCTAATTCCATTATGAATAACTTGTAATGAAAAGATTGAAAGCAATGCACAGCAAGAGGAAAGTGACTGAAGTTACTGGAGGAAGTGGCTCAAAGATACAACCTGACTTGGTCTGGGTGATCCTGCTGTGGCAGGGGGATTGGACTGGATGATCTTTCCAGATGCCTTCCCATCCCTAATGATTCTATGATATATATGTTCATTTATATTTATATAAAGGAGAGCATATACATACCTATATATAGTATATATATGTATATATAGAGACATTTATGTAGTATATATATGTGTGTATGTGTATATATATGTATATACTCTCCTTTCAGCTCATTTGACCACATAGAGTCCACGAAGAAGCCAAAAGAAGAACCTTAGCAATCAGTCATGACATTTGCTATATAAACCATCACCATGCCCACAGATCTGGTCGCAGCAAGTTAAGTGAGATCATAGGGAATGACAACGTATGACCCCATAAAGCATGTCTGCCATCATAAAACCCTCCACTACTGCACGAGCACTCAGGCTTTATCAGACAAAGAGAAGTGAAGGAGTTAAAATGAGTCCTCTGAACATGAATTCATGAGTGCTTACTGCAAATACACTGCAGCTTCCATCAGCTGCCTCTGCCAAACTCAATAATCAAAACAATACGGTACGGTCCATCTGTGCACAAGACAGCTGTGTCATGGAGTACTTGTTATGCCTGCAGGGAACAGAGTGACCGCAGATAGCAATCAACGGGAGATGTAATATAGCATCCTAACAATGCATCCCTCTACAGCAAGGCTTCACATGCTAGAGACAGTACCGGCGAGATTGCTAGTTTTCGCTGCATGGTTCCAAAAATGTCTGGTGAATGAAAGCAGCAACAAATGTCAGTGGAAATCCCGGAATGAAATGTCGCCTTCCTCTTCCAGCTTTAGATAATCTGTCAAATTGTTTGCATCCTGTGCCAGTCTAATTCAACCCAAAAAAAAATGCCCCAACAGATTATAGCACACAAGTTCCAGAATGTGTGTTTACTTGTTCTGCCTAAGCCGGCAGCTCTGTGCTGGTTTTGCTTGGGAGAGAGTCTCTTTCTTTCATGGTAGCCCCTATGGGGCTACGTTTTGGATTTGTACTGCAAATAATATCGTTGATAGAGAGATGTTTTAGTCAATTCTATACAGTGCTTCCACAAAGTATCCTGTACGTGTGATAATCACCCAAAAGGTGTTACTTTATAGGAATACTGATTTTTAGTACCGTAATTTCTGTTAGGAAAGACTATAGCTAACTCATCACCATTAAACCAGCGACCACGCTCTGGATTCTATTTCAGATTATTTCACTCTAATTACATGCTCGTTATTAAGGTCAATTATATATGATCAGGGGGCTGGAGTACCTCTGCTGTGAGAACAGGCTGAGGGAGCTGGGGTTGTTCAGCCTGGAGAAGAGAAGGCTTCGGGGAGATCTGGTAGTAACCTTCTGGTATCTGAATGAGGCTACAAGGCTGGAGAGGGACTGTTTACAAAAGCCTGGAGTGATAGGATGAGGGGCAAGGGTTTCACAGTAGAGAAGGGCAGATTGAAATGGGGTGTTAGGAAAAAGTTCTTTAGCAGGAAGGGGGCTGAACACTGGAACAGGAGAGTCACTTGAGGCCCCATCCCTGGAGATACTCAAGGGGAGGCTGGACAAGGCTCTGGGCAGCCTGATCTGTTTGAGGCTGTCCCTACTCACTGCAGGGGGGTTGGACTGGATGCCCTGTGAAGGTCCCTTCCAACCTGGGCCAGTCTTTGATTCTATGGTTATCCAATACCCTATTTTCCCAACATGGATAGAGTAAATTTAGGTTTATATAACGTGTCTAAACAGAAAAACCTCTATGCAACTGGACATTTTCAAGAAGAGGAAAGAACATTCTTTTTGAAAGAATAGAAAACTGTCTGCACGATATCCTTCCTACAGAAGGGGAGTAGCACAAGGCACCATTCATCGGTAACAAAGGAATGGGACCACTATATCTGTTCCAAATGAGTGAGTGAGCTGCCACAGGAGAGCTATTAGGTTCTGCTAGGTGTGTATTTCAGCCTATTTAATTTAACTGGAAGGTTAATTTGTAAACTAGCTTTGTTCAGCCATAAAAAGACTCTGGGAAAGAGCATGATGCTCTCTCATACAAGTGATTCCGGGGATGTATGGAGTAAAACCAGAATGTATCTTGATTTTCATAAAATGCTGGGTGCTTGGACTTACTGCTCAAGAAGCTCTACACAAGGGAACAAATAGTATGTTTTACATGTCCTAAAGCACCAGAAATAGAAAAGAGAGTGGCAAATTTTTTTCTAAGTCTTTTATCAGACTCCAGAGAGATTTATGATGCCTAATCTCAAAGAGAAGGAAGGCCATCCATAAACTCCGTTATATAACTTAATTTTCCTACCTTAGGATTTCATGAAGATGAGCTACTACTCTGTGCCCCTATTCATGACTCTGCAGTAGCTTAAAGATGAAGTTCATAATGATAAAGCATCATTAAACTAAGCACATTTCTAATTAAATCATTTGTAAATGGAAGGGGTTTTGGCAAGCAAAATAATCTACTCTTGAAAGATTTTATTTGCTCAAATCATTTGGCTTTTGTCGTCTCTTTAACTGCAGACACGTAAAACCTATGAGGATTTGCTGCAGCTTGGTGACTTCTCTTGAAGTGGAGCCTTGCCAAACTTCTATTATTAATTTGTAATAGGTTTAAGTTGTTAGCAGAGCACAATGAACTCATATTCTGGTTATTAGGTAGATTGTCAGGTACAGACAGCTTCTAAAACAGAGGTGTCGAGACTCTATCTTGATGTTTATGAGGTGCCTTCCTTTTGCACTAATGTGAACAACAGCAACTACCTGAAGGGAGCTTGCAGACAGGTGGGGACTGGGCTCTTCTCCCAGGCACCCAGCACCAGGATGAGAGGGCAGGGCCTGAAGCTGCCAGGGGAGGGTTAGGTTGGCTGTTAGGAAGCCCTTCCTCAGGGAAAGGGTGCTCAGAGCCTGGACTGGACTGCCCAGGGCAGTGGGGAAGTCCCTGTGTCTGGAGGTGTTGAAGGACAGTCTGGCTGTGGGCATTAGTGCCCTGAGAAAGGTTCTTCTCCCCCAGGGTTTAGTGGTGAGCTGGGTACAGCTGGGTGTATGGTTGGACTCGATGATCTGGAAGATGTTTTCCAGCCTGAATGATTCCATGATTCTATATCTGCGTAGTGCCTGTGTATCTCTCTTTAGATGTAGATATCTTCCCTCCTCCCTTCCAAATTACTGAACAAGTGTCAGAAAAGATCCCATATAGCATAATCCTAACATCCAGTTACCGATTATCGATCCAAATACCTATTGATTTGTTTGCATTTTCTCCTGTAGCACTAATTCTAGCAATAGAAGTCTTTAGTTTAAGAGAGCTGAAGTGGAAATGAGGCAACAATATTCCTGTGACGATGAAAAGATTCCAAACAGAAGCCATTTCTTTGTATTCCAAACATAAGCAGCTGAAGCAGAGAAGCCCTTCTTTGCCGTGAGTCCTGTTGCCATTCTGACAGTCTTTTCCGTGTGGTACCATCATATTTCATAAGGATTTGATCTGGAACATATCAACTCATCCTATTTGAGTTACTCAGTCAGCAATCCCGTGGAATTCTCTGTGTACACGAGCATATGTAGAGCAATGCCCAACCTATTGCACACAGAGGATGCTGTGGCTGCAAGAAACAGCAGCAAGCACTAGAAAGAGCAGTAAGAGCCCTGAGGATAACAGATACAGGCAGCACGGGAGAGGTTAGAGGGAGAAACTGGACTATCAGCTATATGGATGGATAACAGCAACATAAAAAGAGGGAAAGAGCAATTCATAGCTGAAAGGACCATTGGGAAAATAAAAGGCATCGATAAAGCTCTGGGTTTTTTTTATTGTTTTCTCTGCAAAATAGTTCAGAGTACAGAGAAAAGTACTTCTGAGATACATGGCCCCAAGAGATAAGAATTAAATGGAGACCTGGGAGTCATATATGGGGCTCCCTGACATATGATAGGCTGACTGGGAATAAATTTCTTCGACCCTAGTTTTAAACTGCTCTCTGGGTTTGCCAGGCTCATAAACAGACTTGTTTACTGAAATTCAACAGAGCGTGCTAAAGTCAGACTGAAAAACAAAGCCTGTCTAGCACAGGGGAGAACAAAGTGGGCTGGTGTCATTCATCACTGCTTCTCAAGGTGATCAGGAAAGCCAGTAGTTTATAGGGAGCCCCAAAATAATGCAGCCCTATCAGAGCGAGATGACATCTCTCTATCTCCTTATGCAAAAGGCTTCTACAGCTCCATGGCTGCCTGTGCACCATGGCTTGGCTCCATCAATGAAAAGTTGTCAAAACAGTACCCCTGAGGGTGCCTTAAAACATTAACCATTCCATCCCTTAAAATATTTCCATCTAGAATCATTTTGGTGCTTTGGTTTGGAAGAGATGTTCAAAGATCGTCTCATCCACCCCCCACCACCCCTGAAATGCACACGTACATCTTCAACTGCATCAGGTTGCTCAGAGCCCCATCCAGCCTGACCTCAGTGTCTCCAGGGATGTGGCCTCTGCCACCTCTTTGGGTAACCTGTCCCAATGTTTCACCATCCCCACTAGTCTAACTCTACCCTCTTTCAGTTCAAACCCATTACCCTTGTCCTGTCACAACAGCCTTTCTGAGAGGCTCCTTTTCTTAACTGCAGCTGTATTTTAAGAGCATGATGTGTGATCATTAGTCATGGTAAGATGCTGTGTGTATGTGCAGGATGCCTTTGCTCTTCCAAAGCCACTTCAGAGCACATGAAGAAGAAAATGGTGTTTGAGAGGAGCAAACAGACTGACCCTATCAATCTCAGCAGGACCTTCTTCCCAGGGAGGGTCCTGGAGCACTGGACCAGGCTGCCCATGGGGGCTGTGGAGTCTCCTTCTGTGCAGACGTTCCAGCCCCGCCTGGCTGTGTTCCTGTGCCACTGGGTCTGGGTGATCCTGCTGTGGCAGGGGGATTGGACTGGATGATCTCTCCAGGTCCCTTCCCATCCATAATGATCCTATGATTCTGTGACCAAGTGTGAATCTTGACAGACGAGCCTGGTCACATTTATGATGAAATGACTGCGGATGAGAGAAGAGCAGTGGCTGTTGTCCATCACAACTACAGAAAAAGTTTCCTTATGGTCTCGGAGCATTCAGATCTCAGATAAGGGCACTACCAAAGGGATTGAAATCTGGCTGTGTTGTCAGACTCAAAGAGCAGAGGTTAATGGTTTGTATTTTGCCAGCTAGCATTGTTCCTCAGGGCAATCTTTTATTCTGTTCAATATCTTTAACCTAGAAGAGGAGATGGGATGCATCCTCATCAAGGCTGGGGACAACCCCCATGAGAGCCATTAGGAAGGACTTAAACAGGCTGGAAGAATGGGCTGATAGGAAACAAAATTCAACAAGGACAAATGCAAAGTCCTGCACCCGGCATGAAGTAATCCTCTTCAGAAAGCTGCAGCCAGAATATTGAAGGACATGATTATTGTGCTCAGAGAGCATTGGCCAGGGTCACATGTGAAATACTGCATTTGCTTTTGGGAGCTCCAGGGCAATAAGGAATTTTAATAAACGGAATCAAGTTCCGCTGGTCAGGGGGGCAGTATTTATCTTGTAAGGAGAGTTTGAGAAGCTGAGATTTATTAAGCCTGGAGAAAAGATGACTTTGAGTGAACTTGACAGCAGTCCTCCCATACTTACAGGGATATAATCAAGAAGATGGGACTGGATTCTTTACTGAAGTGCAAATGAGGTCGGGGAGAGCATGAGAGACAACGATCATAAATTGCAATGGGGTTCCTTCCAACGAGGTGGAAGAAAAAAATCCCCCCCTGAAGATTATCAGGCATTTGAGCTCCAGGTTTTCCTGGAGCAGAGTTTATGGAATGGATGTCGTTGGAGGTTTCTGTGTCTTCTATGGTCAAAGACCTGAGACACTTAGTCACTGAGTGCTGACCCTGGTTGGATTAGGATGCTGCACTTGGGACTCTCTGAGACCCATTCTGACCAGACAGTTCTACAATTCACAGATCATTCCTGAGGCCTCAGAGTTGTTGTAAAGGAGTAGGAAGTCTGTTTTTCTCATGTTGTACATATTGTGGGGTTGCTGTGTGCTGAATAGTTCCCTGAGAATGTTTATCCACTGCTTCTCCAATGTAGTGTTTGGGAAAGGGCAGCCCATATCCCCAGAAATTGGCTTGAATGGTGAAACTGCTGTTTGACTGAGGGACTACTGCATGTGACTCCTCTGCTCGTGGCCATAACAGCATTACCTTCATGAAATGCTGGTAGATCCTTCAATCCCAAATCAAAGCAATGTTTTACCTTCTGTTTTTTCCTATGAGTCATAGAATCATTAAGGATCACAAGGTACCTCAAAAGATCTAGTCCAACTCCTCTGCTGCAGCAGGACTGTCTGACACCCACCCCTCACAGATTTATAGACATGAATGAGGTGCCCCCTCAGCCTCCTCTTCTCCAAGCTCAAGAGCCCCAGCTCCCTCAGCCTTTCCTCATCAGGGAGCTGCTCTCCTTCCTTCATCATCTTCATTGCTCTGCGCTGGACACTCTCCAGCAGCTTCTATTTAAAGGGAACTTTAATAACACATCAATCCTCACTTAGGAGGTTTCTCAGAAGTTGTTCCTTTAACTCCACTTCACTGGCTGCATTCTTGCAGCATTTGTTCCTTTTTCCTCCCCTTAATTCCTTTCCTCTTTTGAATGAAAATGCTCTGAGGGTGTCTATCTATTAATGGGGCAACTCTTGACTCATGATGTCAGAGGCACAGTCTGGCTCCAGGCAAACTTGATGAGCTATAAATGAGCCTTGATGGCTCTAACCCTTGACCGTAACCCCAAATGAAGCTTCCCTTAGCCATGCTTGTGGCATAAAAAGCATTAAGGGACTTCCTTCTCATGTGCTTTCCCTTGGTTTTTGGCATTAGACAGGTGACTCAGAAAGAGACAAATACAATCTAAAAAGACGAGGTCCTGATCCTGCCAAGTAGTGTTGGATAGGTTTCAGGATAGTCTGCGGGTGTTTTGTCACCGATGACACCGGGAGAAGGATCTGGCTCTACACGCTTATAGCAATCCGGTGGCTCCGTTGAGGAGTGCACGGTGTCACTAATAAGCTCCTGTCAGAGAACAGTAATGGGAACCTGGTTTGCTGGCACCAGCTGCGCCCCTAACTGCGCCCTGCTCCCGTTGGAAATGACAATGACATATGAATTCCAGTGATCAGAGCCCCGTGTGGTGACATGCAGAAAGCAGCAAGTTTCCTTTTCCACGATAGAAAGGAAGATACTCTGTGAAGGCTAAATATTCCAAAGGACAGGTACCCTGGGTATTCTCCGGGTAAAGGATGAGCATCCTGGGGACACTTTGTATTAAACAGAGCCGACTGTCTGACAGTGAAGGAGCAACAGTCAGACAAACGAAGCTGCCTGAAACACTAAAGGAAAAATCTAATTACATGTTTAACTGAATCGATGATAAACACGGGGTTGTCACGATGTGCTCAGTGTTGTTTTATTTGCTCTCTTTATTGTTGCTGATGTAGTTCATTTTTCTGACTCATTGATAGGCACTCTTGGTCCTGAAAGGACACTCTTATTATTCATCTCAGTCTACACCTTCCACACTCAGAGGGGAAATCTCAGAGGTGGGCACAGTGCCTAGAACTCTTCTCAGTGCCTCTGTGGGCTGAGTTTTGAGGGTTAGATGAGCACCAACATGTTTAGTGCACTTGGTCTAGAGGCTGGGGAGGTGGGGGGATGAGGGCTGGACTTGGGGATCCTGGAGGCCCTTTCCAGCCATGAGGATTCTAGGATTCATTCATTTTCTTTTCAGATTTTTCAGTGTGCCATGAGATTCCATGTCTTCCCTTTTGAAACTTATGTGGCCTGATGCTTCTGTGTTACCTGTATCCCCATCTAGTCACTCCTGTTCTTTCCATCTCTCTTCTGTTTCCTCTGCCCTTGAGCTTCATATGTGCAGTTCATAGATTAATAGAGTGGGTCAGGTTGGAAGGGACCCCAAAGGTCATCCAGTTCCAACCCCCCTGCCATGAGCAGGGACAGCCCACACCAGACCAGGGTGCTCAAGGCCCCAGCCAATCTGTCAATAATCAATCTCAACCTGTCAATAATCTCTATCAAACAGGGATTCTGCATGGGAACTGCTGTATCACAGATTAAATGGAGATGAGTGTGTTCAACATTTTCTGACTCACAAAAACAATGAAAATCAATCAAATTTTGATCCCTTCCAGTGCCTAGAACAACATTTATAGCCCAGAGCACATACAGAAATACACCACACACGCCTATACAACATCATCTCCAAAACCCAGTGTACTCAGTCCTTTGTCTTCTTGCTGAGAAGGGGAGAAATAGAATCACCAAGCATTGACATTTATAGCACCAATTGGGTGTTCGGTGAAGAAACCAACACTGATGGTTCGTATGGCACAGCGTCAGTACAATTAGACACCAATTTATCTTACTCCATGGACTGCATGAAACTCATATAAATGTAGAAGTCTAGAGAAGTTTCTCAGGTAATCAAGAATGTGATACCCACACAGGGCACAGGAGATGACAAAGAACAAAGCCCCTTCCCTGATGTACGGTTATATTTACTTGATAGATGACGAGGCTCTCTCCATCTATCTTTTTAATCTGTATTCAGCTAGTTTCAAAGGAAAAGTTGTAAAATACAGATTGTAATGCTCTGCTGGCATGATACAGGGCTGCGGATCAACTCGCTTTATGGAGCAGTTATGAAGCTAACCTACATACCACAGTCACTGTGTGAATATTAACATTCTGATTAAAAAATGTTGACCTGATTCCTTCCTTCTCGCTCACATTCTACCACTCTGATACTAATGTAAGTCAACGAAAATGAATGGATTTCCACTGGCATACGGCTGAGATAAGTGTTTTCGACTGGCTCTGATCCATATGAAAGGAGTGACTTTGCTAATGTGGCTTCCTTGGGAAAATATTACCCGAGCATAATCACAGAATCCCAGATTCACTGAATTATTGAGGCTGGAAGAGACACTCTGAGCTCAGCCAGCCCAGCCCAGGACCAGACATCACCACATCAGCTAGAGCAGAGCACTAAGGGTCACATCCATTCTGTCCTTCAACACCTCCAGGGATGGGGACTCCACCACTGCTCTGGACAGTCCATTCCAGGCTCAGAGCATCCTTTTCACAAGGAAGGGCTTCCTAACATCCAACCTAACTCTCTCCTGGTGCAACTTCAGGTTCTGTCCTCTGGTCCTGTTGCTAGTTGCCTGGGAGAAGAGCCCGACCACCACCTGACTACAACCTCCCTTCAGGGAGCTATAGAGTGATAAGGTCCCCCCTGAGTCTCCTCTTCTCTGGGCTAAACAACCCCTCCAGCTCCTTTAGCCTTTCCTCATCAGACTTTCTCTCCAGTCCCTTCCCCAGCCTCGTTGCTCCTCTGGACTCTCTCCAGCCCCTCTATCTCTTTCTTGAAGTGAGGGGCCCAGAACTGCCTCCAGTACTCAAGGTACTCATGCATTAAGGAACAAAGGCAACTTCTGATAATAATAAACAGAATATATAATGTAATGTAATATAGTACACTATAGCATAAATAATATAAAATGATATATGTACAGAATACCTGCATGTGTAATCCTTCCACTTGTCTTGGGCAGTGATAGGAAAGATTTGGCAACCAATACATTGAATTGATTTAACAACAGCAAATCATTTACAGACCCCTGCACTGGTACAGAGCAGGTGGCTGCAAAGGGGGACAAACTGTGTCTCCATATAGTTTTTGAGAAGAGAATGGCATTTGTTGTTCTTCAGAGAAAGGCGGTTAGAGGAACTCTTCAGGTGTTCCTAAACCTCATCTTACAGTCTCATTGCAGACAGCAAGGGATCTGCTTGGTTACAGCTTCTATCCTCAGCCTTGTGTGAGCTGTTTCAGAGAGGATGAAAAGCTCCAGGTGATTCCACACCAGGGCTCCATATTACCCCTCTGGGCAGCCTCCTTTAATTTCTGCCTGTGCTTTGGGCAGCTCTTTGAGCAGTGACCTTATAGCTGCCTTTTATACCCAGTATTCCCGTTCTGGTTGGATTAAGAAGCACTGCAAATAGTTTGGACATAAAATAGTTTGGAGTCAAAGTCCAATACTTCAGACATCCTATATTCCAACAGCTTCATGGATGGTCTGTTCCAGGGTGTCCTGAATGGATTGAAAGCTGTAAATATCTGTTGCATTTATGGCTGCATAGGTGCATTTTTGCATTTATAGGTGCATTTGCAGCTGATGTGGTGATGTTAGGTCACGGGCTGGGCTTGAGGATCTTAGAGACCTTTTCCAGCCTCAGTAACTCTGCAATTCTGTGAACCCAGCTTTGAGGCAACCAACTCAGTAACAACCACACTGCCACCACAAATGGGAATGCACAGAGAATTCTTTTAACACCTCTTAGAAAATGGGCACAAAATTGTAGGGCTAAGGAGGGAGACAACAATGATCTTGGTAACTAATGACCATCAACTCCCTCTCAGTCAAAACTGCATTTACTTGCTTCACTATAATGTTAGAAAATGTGTATCTAGAGAAATGCAGAGAGGGAAATCAGAGAGTATTCATTGTTAAACCAAAGCTTTCTGTGGCTCTAATCACAGAAACGATACTGTACAGCCACAGGAAACCTTCCATTTGCAGTTCCCATCCCCATTATTTATAGAATGGTATCTAAGTACTAAAATAAATGCATGTTTATGAATGGCTGACACTGCAACTTGGAAAGAGCTGGGGGATGTCTGAAAATCCTTGCATCCTCTCTTATTATGAGTATGTGCACATTATCTCTGCATGGACTGGGTGTCTGTGTGTGTGCATGTTATCTTTGCATAGATTCTGTGTGTGTGCATGTGCATGTCATCTCTG
Source organism: Upupa epops (assembly GCA_013397515.1). Lineage (NCBI taxonomy): Eukaryota > Metazoa > Chordata > Aves > Bucerotiformes > Upupidae > Upupa > Upupa epops. Next base: position 16,055 of record VZRI01007757.1, read on the forward strand.
TGTAGACTGAGTGTTCGTGTGCATGTTATCTTTGTATAGACCCTGTGTGTGTGCATGTTATCTCTGCATAGACTGTGTGTGCATGTGTGCATGTTATCTCTGTATGGACACAGTATGTGTGCATATGCACGTTATCTCTGTGTAGACTGAGTGTGTGTCTGTGTGTGTGTACGTTATCTCTGTATAGACTGAGTGTGTGTGTGTGTGTGTTTGAAATCATCACTTTGTGCACCTTAGAGATGCAGCGACTGCGTGAAACTACTGCTTTGACTATGGAACCTCGGTACCGCAGGGCTGACTCTGCCCTGGTTATTCCAAAAAGAACTGTAATTGTTCTGATTTCCAACTTCCATTGAAACAGAGTCATTAGAGTGCAGCTCTGAGGAGCTGAAGGTTCTGTCTAGAGGCTAACACAGCACTGGTGTAAACCCTCCAACATCTCTTGCACTGGATTGCTTTCCATGTCGTTGTCTAAGTTGCTAGCTTTGATTTCTTCCTGGTGAAGAGACACCATTTGCACCGAGTGAATCTTCCTCTTTATTTACAAATCACAAGCAAATTTCCTCCAGCAAAGACCCAAGTGCATTTCAATCCGCGTCTCCCAAGACCTCGCTCTTGTTTACCTCCTGCAACTGAAGCTGCTGCTCTGTAAGGTCGTGTTCTTCAGTTTCCTTCTGACTGCCAATGTGGAAAGATCCATTTGATGGTGTTGCAGCGTGACAGTTTCTTCTCCCTATGTCCAAACACATCGAGAGGAGATGGGACCTCGGAGAATGCTGGTGGCTGTTAACTCGCTATGGTGACTAAATCTGTATTGGAAAGGCTTGGTGAGAGGAGTAGGATCTACGACAAGGAGGGGACTCGAATCCCCTTTAATTGTGATTACATTACAATCCCAACGTTTCTGTCGCTGATCTTTTCTCTACCAGAGGCAGGATGCTGATATAGTGTGATATTTTTAACAATGCCATCCCTCGTGGCCAGCTTTAGACCTCTGAGTGACGTTTGCACAGTACACAGCGCAAAGAGCTTGACGTGTAGTTTGAAAATCAATGTCAGAAGAATGACTGCGCTATTGATGTGGGTATTCGTACACCCCGTGGCTCTTGGAATCGTTTAGAAAATCTCTCAGGCAACCTCCAAGTACTGATTTGAACATCCATAACGCTGGTTCCACACCTGCTTGTCTTAGCGTGATCGTACTCACCCTGATTTGGCGTCGAAAGTGCATACTCAAAGCCCTGAATAAACAGCCAGTTGTTCAAGCTATTAGAAAACTAAGAGAAACAGGAGAAGGCTTCCAATTTATCCACTCTCTGTGCTTTTTCAGCTAGGATTGATACTCAGACAAGTCAAGACAGGCTGGAGAGCTGGGCCAGTGCTAAACTCAGTCAACAAAGCCAAGGGCAAGGTCCTGCACCTGGGGCAAGGCAGTCCCAGGCACAGAGACAGGCTGGGTGGGGAACAGAGTGAGAGCAGCCTTGAGGAGAAGGACTTGGGGGTGCTGGTCGATGAAAAACTCAACCTGAGCCAGCAGTGTTTGCTTGCAGCCCAGAAAGCCAACAGCATCCTGGGCTGCATCAAGAGGAGTATGACGAGGAGGGCAAGGAAGGGGATCCTACCCCTCTGTTCTGCTCTCATGAGACCCCGTCTGCACTCCTGTGTTCAGTTCTGGAGCCCCCAGCACAGGAAGGAGATGGAGCTGTTGGAAGGTGTCCAGAGGAGGGGCACCAGGATGAGGGGAGGGCTGGAGCACCTCTGCTACGGGGCCAAGCTGAGAGTTGGGGCTGTTCAGCCTGGGGGAGACTCTGGAGAGATCTTAGAGCAGCCTTCCAGTCCCTGAGGGGGGCTACAGGAAAGTTGGGGAGGAGCTGTTT
>VZRI01007757.1:17938-33799 GCA_013397515.1 Upupa epops
GGGAGGTTGTGGCTGGCTGCCCCCTCCCTGGCAGTGTTCAAGGGCAGATTGGCTGGGGCCTTGAGCACCCTGGTCTGATGGGGGGTGTCCCTGCTCATTGCATGCGAACATGCCCAGCTGCCCCAGAGTCACTGTATCCATAATTCCAAGGCATTCCTTCCTCTCTTCTTCACAATTTTTACCCTCTTACCCCGAAAATAAAAATCTTGCCCTGAATTCTTCTGTTTTCATTACTCATCTCCTATTTCAGTGCTGCATAACTATCAGCCCTATCTCCGCTCCCGGAAGGCTTAGAACAGTGTGTCTCCCATTTGATCAGTTTGAGGCAGTGAGAAATTGCATTGATGAGCCAGGAGGGAAAGCAGCCTGCTTATCTGACTACCAATTTCTTTTAAGTGGTCAACTAAAGCATTCCAAATGAAGAAGAATATTTTTCTGCTGTTCCCCAGAAAATACTCTCTCTGTCCTTGTGATAAATACGTGAGGTAGTTATGAAAACTGAGGCTATTTATTACAGCTACATTCTTTTTGCAACGTGAAAAGTCTTCTAATCAGAGCCTAGATGATCTGTTTTGACACTTTTTTTACAGAGATCTGCAATTCTCATATCCTTTTTCTGAACAGTGTTGTGGAGATCCAAAGAAGAATCCTTGTCATTGAGGAAAATCATTCCTTCCTAAGGGAGTAGCCTTCCAGTCCTAGCAAATCACTACCCTTCTGTCTGTTAGACACCATGCTGATGTATAGGATGCCTATAGGATGCCTATACTTTGTCTCAAAGCAGCTGTGACAGTAGAATTGAAACTTCTAGGATACTAATTGGAGAAGAAGGGGTTAAACGCAGATTGGTTTATCACACTAAAAAGGGAAAGAACTCAAGTTAGCAAAGAAATAAAAAGTAAGCTGCAGCAGGGTTGTCACCACACTGAAGAGATAAACAGCATCAGGTGAGGACCAGTGCTCTAATGAAAATTGAATGTCAAAACCACACGGTACTTCATCACAACCTCACAAAAGCTCTGCTCCAAAGAGCTGCAGCAGAAGCTGCCATCTGTTGGAACATCTATGACATCAAGACTCACTCTTTGGACAATGGTTTTTTCAATATCAGCTTCTGAAAAGCAATCTGACTGTTGTTTAAGCTCAGTTCAATGCTGTGCTCTTCTTTACTGTACTTGCTAGCTTCAAACAGGGAAAGCAAGGTCTGAGCATACTAACCCCCTCTGCTTCTTTGCTACAACTTGGGTTTATGTTTACTTGTTGGGGGGAGATACATTGTCCTTTAAATAATTACTTACAACACAAACACTGATTAAATGTGGTTTAGGTTGGCTGTTAGGAAGCCCTTCCTCACAGAAAGGGTGATCAGACACTGGACTGGTCTGCCCAGGGCAGTGGTGGAGTCTCCATCCCTAGAGGTGTTGAAGGACAGCCTGGCTGTGGCCCTGAGTGCCCTGGTCTGATGTGGCAATGCTAGGTGCTGGGCTGGATGAGCTCAGAGGGCTGTTCCATCCTCAATAAATCTGTGAATCAGTAATGACTCTACCTTTGAAACGCTTCACCAGGAGGGTGCTGAGTCTCTGGACCAGGTTGCCCAGGGAGGTTGTGGCTGCCCCCCAGCTCCCTGGCAGTGTTCAAGGCCAGACTGGCTGGGGCCTTGAGCACCCTGGTCTGGTGGGGGGTGTCCCTGCTCCTGGCAGGGGGGTTGGAACTGGATGATCTTGAAGGTCCCTTCCAACCTGACCCACTCTATAAATGTATGAATGAAGCTATGAAACAGCTTGAGAAATGCAGTTACAGCACTACCTGCATTATAATATTAAGAATAAATAGCCGAGGTAGCCTGTATAACTTATCTAAAGGACATTTATTCCCAGTACAGATTAATTTCTTTTCAAAGCTGCTTGCTATTTGACTGAATAAGGACGTTTCATAACGCTGCAGTGTTACTTTCAGGAGGAAGTGGGTCATTATTTAATTCCCACCTTTGTCAGACTTGTTAGGATGGAGGGGGTTCATAGTCTTCAGGGGGTTGTTTTGTTGTTGCTGTGTTTTCAGCTGTGCAGAGATGCAGCCAGATCCTTCTCGACAACTCCTTTTGAAACACCTCAGAAGGTGTGACTGCCTGTCTCTTATGTCTTTCGAGCGCCAGGAAGGATTTGCAATAGTCTCAAATTCCTTCCTTTGAGTCTGTTTTTTAAGCTTCCACTTTTCCAGAACAAAAAAGAAATTGTCTTAATCAATGGCACATTTACCCCTCGGAGAGTTCTGGTTCTCCTAGATGTTTTCAATTTCTCCTACTGTTATTTGAAGAGGATCAATGGTTGATTTCTATTTGCTCTCTCCATTCTGCACCACCTATCTTCTACTCCTGTGATACTCTCTGTAATAGAATCAATCTCCAACTCCACAGTTTCACGAGAGAGAGGTAGATTCTAGGGAGGTTCTTCTTTAGATCGATAAAGGAGGTGAATTTCTTGTATTAAGAGCTCTGCTACGATGATACCAACATGAAATTCAAACTGCTGCAGTTTGTACATTCCTTCCTATGAGGGAATCCTACTCCTTTATTTCATACAGCCTTGTACAGGGAGGAGACTTTTAAACCTCACTAATGTCTATGAATACGTGAGGGGTGGGTGTCAGGAGGATGGAGGAGTGGACTGGATGATCTTTCGAGGTCCCTTCCCATCCCTAAGGATTCTTGTATGAAAAGACCTCCGAGATCATCAAGCACAGCCTAAACGATGTCATCTTACCTTTAGGTGAATACTGATGTCGGTTCTAAGTGCTGAGTTTCAGAAGAATTCAACACTCAAAACTCCAATAGGAGTTTGTCACAGAACAATAAGCAGTTATTCTATTACCCTCCCTGGGAAGAATTCCTGCTGATATTGATATGGAACCTCCTCTGTTCCAGCTGGCACCCATTGCTCCTTTTCCAGCCTCAATAATCATGTGATTCTGTACACTAAGCTCAGCCTAAGTGTCTGTATCAATACACCTTATGGAACAGTGACATCAAAGATACCTTGCCATATGGCTGTGTTCTGAGACCCCGATAAACCCAAGATGAGCACTGTATATCATTCAGCATGCACCTGCATCCTTTACCTATAAAATCCTTGCTTGGCTCATGGGTGCAGAGAGAGGGAAACAAGAGACAGTGCAGTTTGGGGGTTTAATTAAGATGCGTTGATCTGGATTGCTAAATCGTCATATCACATAAACCCAGAGCGTTGTGATGGATGAATGGCTCTTGACATAATCTATTAATATGATTAATTGAAAATCTTCCCTTTGCTATTTATTTCTGTGCTTGCATCTGAAATCTCTGGGAGGTGTTTTAATATGGTCTCAGATGGAGTGAAACAGCCAAATCCTGTGGCAGAGATCTCGGGTAGAAACATGAAGATGCTACCCTTTTCTCTTCCCAACAGAGTACGATTTTGTTCCAGCGGGTCATTGCCTGATGTGGTTTAATCAGACCAATCTGAGTTCTTCAGGCAGTCTCTGTTCTTCACATCAACAGCTGAGAGCCCTCCCCAGACACAGGCAAAGTTTTGCCAACTCTCTTCTGGATTCCTGACAAGTGACCCCACTGTCCTATCCGTGTACTGATGCTTTAGATGATTCTGTGCTGGTTGTGATTGTGGGTGCCTGTTCAGCAGAGAGCCAAGATAATGTGTAGGAAGGAAGAGTGAACTCATGCCTAGACTGACATTGGAACAATACGTACCACACTGGTACAGCAGGAGAGAGAAGCCCATGTTGCTGTTACTCTTGTTGTATCTGACATGTGGGTAAATACAGGGAAGAAGGCTGCTAGCCAAGCAACTTCACTAAGTCCTACATTTCAAATGGGAAAAAAGAGCATTTTATAGTCTCACTTATCTTCTCCCTGTGGTAGAAACTGCCAGAGTTCCCTGGGCTTTCCTTTGATCCCAAAAGCTTGGCTAAGACCCCGTGCATGTCGATAAAATCCTGATCGTATTGGTTTCCTTTACTGGCCAAACCAAGTTGTTAGCACCATCAGTTCAGCACAGCCAACACAACTGTTTCAAGATGGTCCCTGGGATAGCATCCAGCACCTGTGACTGGGTGTGCAGGGGGCTCCAACGGATCGCATGAACAGGCAGACTCTGAGGAAATTCCCTTTCCATGGGCTCCAGCTGAACTGCAGCTCCCTGGTGCCTTTGCTCAAGCAGCACCACCCATTCCTCAAGCAACTATGTTTATCCGTGCTTATTCCTTAGCTCCTAACAATTCCGAGCACATCACGCATCCTTTTTATCCCGATTAAGCCAGCCTTCAACAGGGAAACCCAGCCTCCCGTTCCTTTCTCCTAGAAAAGCCGTAAACACATCTCCGACAACGTTGTTCAAAGACAGACTGGGAATTAAGGGAGGATGGAGCCCTTGAAAACGCAGGCCCATAACCTAGCTGATCAAAATGTATTTCTTAGCTAGTGCTTCGATTTAACGAGCCTGCTACCATTTCAGCAGTCGTTATCCATTGAAAAATGTTTCCAATAATTAAGGATAATTGGCAATGGAAATAAAAAGCACAGAGGATAATGGCTCTGCAGCAGACTTGAGCGGCTGGCTCTTGCAGCGAAGACAGCAAAGGCAAAGGTTTCTGAGAGGCAATCCAAACCGGTCAGCTGTGTCCTGCCTGGTATTCACCTACATCTTTATACTCTCTGCCTCTGCCTCCATTTTTCGGTCACTTTTCAAGTCATGGCTCTTTTTTTTCCCTTCTTCTTCCCTGAATTGCCCACACCATAATATTGCAGGGTTAATTACCAGCCAAATTAGCTCTATATTTAATGATCATACAATGTCACAATCTAAGCTTCTATTAGCTTTCCCTCCGATGCCATCACGCATAAAACAAGTTGCTTTCAACACCCTGACTAACCTGTTGTGCCAGCTTTTATTAGGTTTCCAGATTAAATAGCTTTAATCTATCCTAATGTTGAACACCTCGGGATTTTAGTAGTCTGCACAGTGTTTTCCTCAGCTTATTGACTCTTTCTTTTATGGTGGAGAAGGGGAAGAAGATGAGGACTCTTCATTACGTTAGAGCACAGCGCTCCGTATCGTGCCTGTGCTGACTGACTCCGCCGTGGTTAAAGTATTTCCACGATATTACCTTCCATTTTCATTAAGTTAAATCTTGGCTGTTACAAGATTCTTGTGGAATGGAAAAGGAATACAAAGGGGACAAATTCAAGGGCTACAATCACAGGCTTTACAGGATTTGTTTCGAATTGAATATATTCACTCGCCCTTAAATCTCCCTCATGATGCTGCCTAGGGCAAAATGATGCCTTTAATACAAAAAACAAACTCCAAAACCTCCTCAACTTCCATTTTGCTTCAGACTACCTGGACACTGCTGTCTGTTCCAGCCTGCTGCCAACCACAATGACTCCAAAGAAATCCTAGATTTCTCATGGCTGGAAAGGATCTTCAGGATCAAGTGCAGCCCTCATCCCAACAGCTCCCCAACCCCTAGACCATGGCCTCAAGTGCTTTAGCTACATAGTTGTTAAAGCCCTCCAGGGATGGGGACTCCACCACCTCCCTGGGCAGCCTGGTCCAGTGCCCAACCACTCTCTCAGGAAAGCACTTCTTCCTCAGATCCAATCTAACCTCCCCTGATGCAGCTTGAGACCACTGCCCCTCATCCTAGCATTAGGAACTGGGGGGAAGAAACCAGCAGCAGCCTCACTACAACCTCCTTTCAAGTAGCTATAGAGAGCAATGAGGTCTCCTCTCAGCCTCCTCTTCTCTAGACTAAGAAGTTCTGGTTTCTGACCCATAGCAATGAGGATACACAGTGGAAAGCCACGCATCAAGCGATTCTGAGTGGGACTATAAGACCAGAATCCACATGTTTCAGATGAATAGGTGTCTGTGTAAAGGAGCACTAAGTACTGGGTACACAACTACACCTCAGGCTCTCTGGATACAGAAATCTTTGGGTTCAGTTGGTCATTTCAAGCAAACCTTGCTGTTTTCTCTGGAGCTATTTTAGGTCCGAGTTTCAAAGGAATTAATTGTCTGTGAGATTTTTCTTAAACACACAGATTGTGCCTTGAACAGCAAGAAAATCAAACACAAACCAGAAAACCAATCCTTTGTCAGCTGTAGCTATTTGCCCTTGAGTGGTTTGGAGAATTAGCTGAGACAGATTTCCATTAGAGCATTTCTTCTTTTCCCTGTTAGTAACAACAGCTGAGCATCCAGACTGCAACGGGGCATTGCAAAGACCTTCACAGGGCACAGGTGGCAGAGATCAGGCCAAAATGTAGTGGCAGACCAGAAGAAAATCCTCCTCCACCCATCGTTTGAATAGACTAGAGGATCTAAATTTGTAAGTGGAAAGAGCATGAGTAGTGTTTTCTTCTATTAGCAACAGCATCTTCCATTAAATAAGTTACCTGCTGTGGGAATACGGAAGGGCTGAGGGGGTCACCTCACTAATGTCTATAAATATGTGAGGGGTGGGTGGCAGGAGGATGGAGCCAGGCTCTTGTCAAGGGCATCTGGTGACAGGACAAGGGGCACTGGGTGCAGCTGGAACAGAGGAGGTTCCCTATCAATATCAGCAGGACCTTCTTCCCAGGGAGGGTCCTGGAGCACTGGACCAGGCTGCCCAGGGGGGCTGTGGAGTCTCCTTCTCTGGAGAGGATTGGACTGGATGATCTTTCGAGGTCCCTTCCAATCCCTAATGATTCTATGACTACCAGCTATATATTATCATAACTTTTCATGCTGATTTAAAGTACAAGAAGTTTCCTATCGATTGTTAAGATAGTTCTCCTGGAAGGGACCTTAGGGTCTCTAGTAAACTCCAAGTTCAAAGCATGGTCAGCTATAGGATCAAATGAGCTTATTCAGGGGATCAGCATCCCAGAGCTCTGACCAGTCCGATCTTAACATCCAAGGACAGAGAATTTACAGCCTCCCTGGGCTGTTTATCCTGCTACTTTAGTGCCCTTTGATGAAAAGCTTTGTCCTTGTATCTGAAACTCTCTTGTTACAATTTATGAAGGTTTTTTCCTTGCCTTCCAACTACCTACCACTGTGAAGAGACTGGCTCTATCTTCCCCAGGTACTGGGAAGGCTGATGCTAAATGCACTCAGGCAGGCTGAACAAGCCTCAGTTCCCTAATTTCTACTCCCATGATGAATGTCCACTTGCTTTCTTCCACTGGGCTCTGCATGACAGTGCAGTAGTCTCTGAATTGTTTATGTCTAGCAGTAGAACTTAAGAAACTGGCATTCTTGTAGAGATTCTCTGCATCAGATTTGGAGGGAGGGGGTGGAATCCACCCAGTTAGAGCTTTCCAGAGGCTTATACCAAGGGTGTAAAAGAAGAGGCGATGCTTACAGGTATCGTAGCTTCTCCTCTGCTCATGTTCTGTATTCCAGAAGCACTGAATTAATCAAGAGTGGCTTCAGAGGTGGTAAAACATGAATTTTCACTGCTGCTAACTTCTTCTTTCCTGACAGATATGGCATTTTATCTACCTGAGCAGCTTTCCATGGTGAGCTGCTTCCCAGCAACGGACCCATGTGCTTTACCAGCTTCCATCAGCCAGAAAGGAATATAAACAAAACTCCTTTCATCCTCATGTTCTCCTAAAAGAAAGATGACAAGCGATGGCTGAGGAGACTGGATACACATATTCATTCCTTTTCTCATCACAGTATCTGGCTGTCCATTGGAGAGAGTGAAGATATTAACATGTCATAGAATCCTTACGGGTCGGAAGAGACCTGGAAAGAGCATCCAGTCCAATCCCCCTGCCACAGCAGGATCCCCCAGACCCAGTGGCACAGGAACACAGCCAGGCGGGGCTGGAACATCTGCAGAGAAGGAGACTCCACAACCCCCCTGGGCAGCCTGTGCCAGTGCTCCGGGACCCTCTACTTGATCTGTTTTAAATTCTCCTACTGCATTGCTTTTTCTACCAAGCCTTCATGCTAATGTCATTGTTTAGATGAGAGGATGAGCCTTGCATTAGCATATGTCACAGAGATTTTGCCCTGGAGACTTACAGGCCATACTTGATCCTTAATGGCTTTTCACAGCACTCACTGTTTCTCTTGAAACTTCTCATAACTTGTGATCAGAGTCTTTCCAACTTTTCCACACTGTACCCATCCCAATAATGTATTATCTACTTTATGGTCACACCTGAATAGCAAGAAAACATTTGATGGTATGATATAAGGAAGATTTCCCTCTCTAGTGACAGCTTTTCCCACTTATTCAGCGTCTGGCTGTGCTAAAAGGAGTGTTTATGTAAGTACTGCTTTGTTTATGTCTCTGGCTACTTTGTCATTATCCTATGAACAATGTACCCAATCACAGACACACAGCATCCTCAGGGATCAGAAGAGACCTGGAAAGATCATCCAGTCCCGTCCCCCTGCCACAGCAGGATCACCCAGACCCAGTGGCACAGGAACACAGCCAGGCGGGGCTGGAACGTCTGCAGAGAAGGAGACTCCACAGCCCCCCGGGGCAGCCTGGTCCAGTGCTCTGGGACCCTCCCTGGGAAGATGTACTTTCATTCCAGGACAGATGACTTTGTACCGTGGCTATACTTAGCTGAATCATTACAGCAGTTTGACCCTGACATTGAGAAGAAGTCTCAGATATCAGAGGCAGCGACAGCTTTCTTGTGTTTAAAGTCGTCGAGCAATCAATGGGCACACAAATGCAGTTCCAAACGAAACTCCTTCACCATGTGAGTCACATTATCTGTCTTTCTGCATCGACTGCAGAGAAGCCTGAGGACAAGCAGACAGCTAACACCCAGCCCAGGATTAAATCCTTTCTCACCTCCAAACCAGGGAGTATCATTTCATCAAATTCAGTGCAGGCAGTGAGGAGAACACTGGATTTTCCTACCCAAACGGTGCTATAGGGTGGCTCTGAGAATTGCTGGAGGAGTTCCAAACGGCTTGAAAGGCTCCAGGCAAACATTCGAGTTTGAACTGCAGAGGAGCTAATTTTTGCTTTCAGATTGCAAAGTGCTCTCTGAAAATGGAATCACCGCTCTGCTCCCAGATTATGGACAACATTAACTGGCAAAATGGAAGATTCTCTTTATCTCTTTAGAAAATAATGACTTAAAAATCCAAATCGGAAGGGGACATTGACATGGAAATAGTTATTCCAATCAGTCACACTAAGTGGTCCATAGTTTCAAAGGGAAGGACTGAGGTGAAGAAGGCAAAGGTAGGGGTTTTGTTAATTATCCCCATTTCTAAATGATCGGTTGGATTCATCCAAAAGATGATGACTGAATTCTCATTTACATCAAGTCCTCTTTACACCTCTTCACAAATGCACGGGGGTTTGGAAATGCAGGCAACTGTAACTGATGCCAGAACGATTTAAAGTGATCTTCGTGCTGCTGAGAATAAGGCCCTTCATCTGGAATATTTCAGATGCCTTAAACTAACTTAAAAAAGAGACTATTTTCATATTTTACAGTGGTTTTATAAGAAGTTAATTTAGATTTAATTAAAAACCAAATCTGACATGCAAAATGATTACTTTTCAGTATCCACTAACCTCTCCTGGTGATTTCTCTCTACATTTAATAATGGCTTTTACTACTTGCAGGAAGCCTGATGTTCCTTATGTACAACAGTCAGTGCCACGCGTGGTTTATTATAAACAAAAGAACTCCCTTGGCCCTCAGACGGAATCAGTCGAAATGATTTCAAAGATTAGAACACCTTACCAATATCCTTAAGGATGTTTATGGAAATCAGTCATGGAAATCCAGCCAGTAGTAATCCATGGATATATTCATTTAGCAGCAGATCACAAACAGGACCCAGAGTCGCAGAATGTGGGTAGCAGTAAACACACAGGGAGGCTTGACTGCCTGTAGATGGAGTGGGTATCAGTTTATGCACGTATAGAGAATCACAGAGTTACTGAGGCTGGAAAAGCCCACTGAGCTCATCCAGCCCAGCCCAGGACCTAACATCACCCCATCAGCCAGACTAAGGCACCAAGGGCCACAGCCAGGCTGTCCTTCAACACCTCCAGACACCGGGACTCCCCCACTGCCCTGGGCAGTCCAGTCCAGGCTCTGAGCACCCTTTCCTGAGGAAGGGCTTCCTGACAGCCAACCTAACCCTCCCCTGGCAGCTTCAGGCCCTGCCCTCTTGTCCTGGTGCTGTGGTGAATAGGGAGAGAGAGACAGTGCAACCTCAAGGACCAGCAGATAGAGGTTTTGTAGCTGAAGGAATCAGCATGCTGGAGATGGAGGGCTGGTGTGCAAGCACATGGAGCACAGGACTGGACTTCAAAATCCTGCTGATACCAAGGAATGTTTGCATGGACAGAATGGACTCCACATTCCCACAAGGAGCAAGAACTGCTGGAAGTCTCTTTGCTCTGAGGGGCTGGAGGCAGCAGTTTGCCCCAGTTAGGTAAGAACATGTGGTTCATCTCTGACTTTGTGTGGGGTTTTGACGTGCAGAGGATTCTTTCTATGGGTTTTTTATAGAGGATGAATTAAAAGCCTCTGCTTGTGTTTCCCCAAATCAAATGAGTTTGGGGTTTGCCTGAAGTGGATAAATGGTTTGTAAACCCTCCTTGTTTTGGCCCATTAGCTCATGAACTAAACTAACTGGTTAATTTCATCTCAGGATAAACCCTTTGACATGGATCTCTTCAACCCAGCCTTTAGTCTTGTGACTTCATGGGCACTGAGCATTTTAATCCCCTATGCTTTCCCTTGAGGAATGTGCTGAGTAGCTGGATGCACTGCTCTGCTTCAGCAGAACGAATCGCTCCTCCGTGTAAAAGCAGAATGGTGGGAACATTTGCACAAGCAAACAGGTTTGTTTTATCAGTCCCAAAGCTCTTCCCCATCCTACGAACTCCACAACCTTTCTGTACACAGTTCCAGGATGAAGATTAATCACAGGAACTGCAGCATCCAATCTCTGTTCGCTCTTTGCTAGACGCAAGGTCATCTCCCTTCCCAGTGAGCACTCTTCCCCACATTCTTTCACCGGCTCTTCTTCATTTCCATAGCACCTAGCTCATCTACTTGCTCTTACCCTCCATGCTTTTCAAAGCTTTGAGCATCCTTACCTATTTATTCTCTGACTCTAATGAGTTGCTCTTTGACATTTCCACTCCATCAGCGATAGGAGCACAAACTGTTCTCTTGACAGTTTCTGCCACGGGAGGCTTAGTGCTTTTACAAGCAGAGTGCACTCCCTGAATCAGTGCACAGAGCCATTAACCTTTTGTCCTTCAGTTCCCCTCTTGCCACCTGCAGGATAACGGCCGGGTAAGAGGCCAGAGGGGATTACTGACTCCTACTTGTAAGTTTAGAATGATCTGAATTGGTTGAAAAATAACATCATAGATAACTAACTCTTTCTTGAAGTGAGGGGCTCAGAACTGCCCCAGTATTTGAGGTGAGGCCTCACCAGTGCCCAGAACAGGGGGACAATTGCATCCCTACTCAGCACAGTACATCTTCCAAAGCCACAAGGGTGTGAGGAGGATGGAGCCAGGCTCTTCTCAAGGGCATCTGGTGCTAGGACAAGGGGCACTGGGTGCCAGCTGGAACAGAGGAGGTTCCCTATCAATATCAGCAGGACCTTCTTCCCAGGGAGGGTCCCGGAGCACTGGACCAGGCTGCCCAGGGGGGCTGTGGGGTCTCCTTCTCTGCAGACGTTCCAGCCCCGCCTGGCTGTGTTCCTGTGCCACTTGGTCTGGGTGATCCTGCTGTGGCAGGGGGATTGGACTGGATGATCTTTCAAGGTCCCTTCTGATCCCTAAGGATTCTATGATTCTCTTTGGATCGTTCCAAATTGATGGGGAGAGCTGCCTAACAGTGGTTACATCCACCTAATGTGCTCCAGACCCACATTAACATGCTGAATGTCAGTGAGGCAGATGTCTGTAGCTGTGTAAATTCTCTGTGATGAACAAGTATCTGAATAAGCAGGAAATTAGTCCTGAAATGTTGCAAAACCCTGCGCCGTTACTATACCCTGAGGAGGATATTACAGCTGAGGTTTAGATGTACTTATATAAAACTCCCCATCTTGTTGCTAATGAAGAGGTACTGACAGTTTTGCGAGTGTCTGTGAAGTGTTTTAATGACTACGGCTTAATCGGTTTCTAAAGCAGCAGTCCCTGGTGGTTCCCCACCCCAAAAATCATCACCCAAAGCGAGCAACCAACCGTCATTAATAATTAAAAAAGAAATGAAGAGAAAGAAAGGAAACAACAAGGGGAAAAGCAAAAGGAAAGCCCCAGCTCCTCAACCCTTCACATGATGAAAGCTGAAAGCGTTTCTAGTCACATTCTCCATAAGAAGAAAAGGCAGAGATGGCACTGGATCCAGTGAAGCAGCCAGCTAATTGTTACGGTGAGGGCTTTCATTTTATTCTCAATGTAAATCACAATTGGGGAGAGCATCTGCCATCTCGGATATTTCCTGTGCTGTAAATTACAATGGATTAATCACCCCGCTTGTCCTGAAGTTTTGCAGAGTGATGGGCACTTGCCAATGGGCTGTGGAGTCCCTGGCTCATTGATTTTCAGCTGTCAGGGTGGGGGGGGAATTGATGGGGCTACAGAATGATTGAAATAGAAAGTTAAAAATAAATCAAGCTCCAGCATATTTTGTCCACCCATTTCCACACCCTATCATCAGAAACTGATTAAAATGCTGTCCTGGAGACTGAGTTCCTAGCAGACTATCAGGATAGAACTGTACTAGTGCCTTTCTTCACAGTCTCACAGTACTGATGAGGCTGGAAAAGACCTTCAAGATCATCCAGTCCAACCTAACACCAACCCAGTAACCCTAAACATCTGCCATCTAGCTCATGCCACTCAGCACTGCATCCAGCCTGATCCTGAACACCTCCAGGGACGGTGACCCAACCACCTCCGTGGGCAGCCTGATCCAAAACTGAATCACTCTGTCAGTATAATGAGAAAGTCCATAGAAGGGGCTGGGGAGTGGGGAAGGAGGGAATCCAGCTTTCAGTCTTTGCAGCACTCATCTTACAGTGCTCGGCTGTAGCTGCAAAGGGGTCTTGCACAGCTCTGGATGTGAGAGAAGACGGTGCAAGAAACCATCTCTCATTAAAGACATAGGCTGCATGGCTTAAGAGAATTTCCACAGAAAGCCTGAAAATCAGAAGCTGGGAACTAGAAAAGATTATTATTCACTTGTAAGAAACCCTTCCCTTTTCTAAACACAGTCTATCAGGCTTTTGTTCCTCTCAGGTTTTATCCTCCTTGGTTTTACTTTTCATTTCCTTCAGTTAATTCCTTGCTGCATTCCCCTGCCTTCCCGTGTATTTCGGAGAAAACAACGTGTGCTTTCCCTGCTTTATTAAAAAATAACTGTTCTATCAAGAGACGTTTGCTAGTACTTCCATGTGTTTATTAAAGCCAAGAGAGATTTCCCCCTGCTTTTTCTGAGCCAGAGCTAAACTGAATCCTACTGACGGCCTATACTCCACTCCAAAAGAAATGCTGCCAGAACTCATCAGCCTTGCAGAACAGAAATGATGGGAGGATAAACAGTTGCTCTGGTGAGATTAGCTGTGTATTTGTAGGAAGGAGGCAAAAAGCATGTAAGGTTAGGTCCTGAATGTGCGCTTGAAATCTCTTCTGCTTCCATTTTCTGACTGAAGCGCTGATGTAAGCAGCCTGTGAAACAGCACGAAGAGCTCGCTGCTTGGGCTGTGCAAACTAGCTGCTTCTAGAGGTGTTAAAGTCTATGTAGATGACAGAGAATGTCTTTAACCCAAGGATCTCAGTGTGCCTCCTGTATATTCTCCATCTAAGCTTCTCAATAAGCTTCAACAAAGAGTGTGAAGCATCTTCCCATGCACAAAGCCAGACCAGACCAGAAGGCAGTAGCTATTTCTGAATGTAAAGCAGTGTTTTTAAAAAATATAGAATAACAGAATTATTGAGGCTGGAAAAGAGCTCTGAGCTCATCCAGCCCAGCCCAGGACCTGACATCACCCCATCAGCCAGACCAGGGTACTTAGGGCTGCAGCCAGGCTGTCCTTCAACACCGCCAGTCATGGGGACTCCCCCACTGCCCTGGGCAGTCCAGCCCAGGCTCTGAGCACCCTTTCCATGAGGAAGGGCTTCCTAACATCCAACCTAACCCTCTGCTGGCAACTTCAGGCCCTGCTCTCTCATCCTGGCGCTGGTTGCCTGGGAGAAGAGCCCAACCCTCACCTGTCTCCAACAATACAAAAGCACTTGATGAATTTTCAATGGATGTGAGCACCTCCATGAACTCCTAGCAGTGCTAGCATGAAGAGTGTAATGACCAGAGGACTCAGACTCCTACCAACGTCCCAAGCAAACAGCTCCCCTATTATGCAGGAGCATCATTTCATCAACATCACGCTCTTTTAGTCACTCTCGGATGAATCAGAGCTGATTTACAGGAAGGAGAGGCAACTGCTGCATTTTCCTATCCCAGTGTGAACACAGCTATGCTCTGTGCTACTCAGCTTGGAAGTACAGCTGAAATACTGAATCTGCTTGCTGGAACGCAGAGTTTGTCATTTCCGATACGGGCGGGGTGATATCAGACACTTTAATTGTGGAATAAAGCAAAAGGCAGCACTTCCCATGCCACTGGTATGTGATTCAGTATGGACAACATAAATACAGGATGATCAGACTGTGCTGCTGCTTCTAAGCAATTAACAAAAACTTCATTGTTTTTTGGGTTTTTTTTCCTCAAAAATCTTTTCCTTAAAAAAAAGTGGGAAAAGGAAAGCATCATAGAATGAGCTGGGCTGGAAGGGACCTGAGAGATCATCCAGTCCCAACCCCCCTGCTCAGGCTTCACCAGAGCAGGGTACTCAGAGCCCCAGCCAACCTGGCCTTCACAACACTGCCAGGGATGGGGCAGCCACAGCTGCCTTGGGCACCCTGTGCCAGCAGCTCAGCACCCTCACAGCAAAGAGTTGGTTCCTCAAGTCCAACCTCAGTCTCTCCTCTTCAATGCTGGAACCCTTTCCCCTTGTCCTCTCGCTACCCCCTGTGTGAAAAGCCCTCCCCCAGCTTTCTTGTAGCCCCCTTCAGAGACTGGAAAGTTGCTCAAAGGGCACCTGGGAGCCTCCTCTTCTCCAGGCTGAACAACCCCACCTTGCTCAGCCTGTCCTCACAGGGGAGGTGCTCCAGCCCTCTGCTCATTTGAGTTCTTTTCTCTGTACCCGTTGCAGAAGCTCTCTGTCCTTAAGTCGGGCACTCCAGAAGTGGGCACAGTCCTGCAGTGCCCTCAGGGACACATTTGGTCTGACAAACCCTTTCCCTGCACCGGAGGACAGTGGCATTTTCTCCTCAGACAGTGCTTTAAGGTCAGGTATCAATGAGAAGAGACAGAGGATTTTTCAGACAAAGGATTGGTGAAGGGCTGATGAAGAAGGAAAGTACTGCAGAACACAGAGAAAGGGGATGTTTTCGCCGTGCCTACAAAAGCAGCAGGTTCAACACACCCACACGAGCTTCCCAAGAGAAAGCACGGCATTATTGAAACAGATAACAATAGTCCTGAGGAATGGGGTTGTGTTTTTAATCACAGTAATAACAGAGCAAATACAAAACCCAGAGAAAAAAACAACCAAGCACCTCTTGCTGGGAAATTATCCAGAGTAAGTTTCATAGGTAATCAATGTGTTAAGTGAATCTGGGTTACTCTGTACAGTTGGCCTTCAACGTGAGTGATTGTTTTTCTCCCTGCTCAGGTGTCTGTCTGGATGAGACACAGATTCATGGACCATACGTGAGGTAAAAAAATACTGAATC
>VZRI01007757.1:49536-66391 GCA_013397515.1 Upupa epops
CTGGTCACGTTTCTCTTGGTGCAGCCCAGGATGCAGTGATGCCAAACGTTCGGACGGTAGCAAACAGCAGATCTTTGTTAAAGCCAGTGGTGACGCAGAATAAACTGGTGACATTTGCTGCCTTTCATTACTCGCACAGCATAAAGGGTCTGTACCCATGGGGTACTTCAAGGATCCACCAAACCGAGCTTACAGCTACACTGATGAAGTGCTGCAGCTCAGCCAAGAAAACTTTCTGGGTAATAGGGCTTAATACATTCTAGGCAGGGAGTTAAAATCTCAGCCCAAGTGAAATGAACCGTGGAGAATGAGATGGGAAAAGTCTTTATTCCAGGCTTTGCAATTTTCCAACATCTTTGTTCTGGAAAGAAAGGGAGTAACTGCACTAGTGTCCATAACCCCCCAGTTTGGACACGGGTGTGTGCAGCTGGGAAGTATTTCACACTGGGCTTTGCTTGTTTGTCACAACCCCAACAGCTACAGGTTGGGGCAGAGTGGTTGGAGAGCTGCCTGGGGGAAAAGGACCTGGGGGTGTTGGTTGGCAGCCTGCTGAACAGGAGCCAGCAGGGTGCCCAGGTGGCCAACAGCATTCTGGCCCAGATCAGGAATGGTGTCACCAGTAGGAGGAGGGAGGTGATGGTGCCCCAATACTTTGCACTCACATGACTGCACTTTTAATACTGGCTCCAGTTCTGGGTGCCACAGGATCAGAAGGGCATTGAGGGACTGGAGTGGGACCAGAGAAGGGCAATGAGGCTGCGTAGAGGGCTGGAGAACAGGGCCTGTGAGGAGCAGCTGAAGGAACTGGAGTTGTTCAGTCTAGAGAAGAGGAGGCTAAGAGGAGACTTTATTGCTCTCTACAGCTGCCTGAAAGGAGGCTGTAGCGATGCTGGAGCTGGTCTCTTCTCCCAAATTCCTAATGATAGGATGAGGTGCAATGGCTTCAAACTGTGTCAGGGGATGGTGAGATTAGATCTTAAGCAGCAGCTCTTTGCTGAGAGAGTGGTTGGGCCCTGGACCAGGCTGCCCACACCACGCAGTACAGTGTCTCTTATTTATCACAAAATCTAAGAGCTTTGCAAGAAGTCCTGATAACAGCTCTTGGTAATTGGAACACACAGCATCAGCCTGCCTCTCCAAGACCCCTTCTTAATGCCCCTCCACGGCACAGAGATCTTTTCCCTGAAATCCCTAACCTTCATGGGCACTGTCTGATTTGAAACCTTAATGCAGTCCGGGGATTTTCATACCGAGTACAGAGACCGCAAGGAAAACTTCTGCGAAGTCCTCACTGCAGCTGTTGTTGTCTCTAATTCAATCTCTCTATCAGTTCACTGAAGAAAATCCAGTCTGACCTGCTGCTCTTTCATTTCCCCTCATTTGCCCCTCCTTGGGGAGGGATTTTCATCGCTTTTCCTAAGCCCTAATCACAACCAATCTCCAACCTGAGAATGACAGCATTTAGTGAATTTATTAAACGCTAACACTCACGAGTTCCTCCTTGGCCCTTCCAACATTTCTTGAGATCTGAGCGAGGAAACTGCTTTGTACCTTGCATTAACTAGAGGTAGAGACTGTAAGAAAGCCCAGGAGAAATAAGATTGCTGGGAACTTGAGCCCCTCATCCCTGAGAGCTGCCCAGCAGAACAGGGCCTGGGGCTGCTGGTGGACAGCTGGCCCCACAGGAGCCAGCAGGGTGCCCAGGTGGCCAAGAAGGTCAACAGCATCCTGGCCTGGATCAGGAAGAGCATGGGCAGCAGGAGAAGGGGAGTTCTCATGCCCTTGGACTCGGCTCTTGTGAGACCTCATCTTGAGTGGTTGGGCACTGGCAGGGCCTTCCCAGGGAGGTGGTGGAGTCCCCCTGCCTGGAGGTGTTGAAGAACCCTGTAGCCATGGTGCTTCCCGCCCTGCTCGAGTGGCAGCAGGGAGGGGGTCAGGTTGTGTCTGTCAGTCTCTCAGGGACTGAGGGGTTTTGTTGGACTCAATGATCTATGAAGTCATTTCCAACCAGGATTATCCTGTGATCCTGTGAACTGTGTGACCTTTCTCCTGGGATCATAAACCTTCCGCATACTTTGAGTGCTCATGTGCAGCTAACAAAACCCCCCCATCTTTTATGGAACTCCTGTCTTAACTTCACTTTCAAAGCGGCACTGTTTTAATAGAGTCATACTACTTAACACGAGTGGATTTGCTCCTGTCAGCCTCCTGAGCACACTTAATAAAGCTGAATTATAGACTTGAGCTTTGATTCTTCAGTTCATTGAGTCACTTCTATGAGAAAAAAAATCCCCCACAGTGAAATTACTTCCAATGGCCTGAAATTATTTCACAGATTAATGAAATAATCCCAGCTTTGACCATTCACAGCAGCTTTTGGCTCCGTTTTACACGTATTTTAAAGAGGCTGGGTCTATGTCTATTGTTAGTTACTCAGGCATAGGCAAGGAACAGCTCCATTAACGTCACTATATTTATGCCAGTTTCAAATTGTCATGACAGCAGGATCCTTCATGGAAGTCATAAAACCAGCCGAGTGCCACCCAGCATAAGGCTGCAGAGCTGATTTGTGAGGGGAGCTGGATTGGTACACAAACCAATCCATCCTTGTTTCCAAAGGTGACCTGATCGACCTTGTGAGGTGAGAGAACAGAGTTTTAAGAGTATTAATACAAAGGGTATTAATTATACTTCATACAAGCAGCCTCTTCTCCCTCATGACTAGTGGTTTGGATGCTTCCTGTACCCTGGCACCTGAGAGGCTGTGTGTTCCCACCAGAGCTCTGTCTGGGCAGCTACATCAGTCCTGGTGGGTGCACTGCCTTAGCCATGGAAACTACAGCTTTTAATCAGCTGCAGGCATAAACGTTCTCAAGGGTGAAGGAAAGGGAGGCATCCGATCCTGTATTTCCCTAAACACAAAGGAGACAGAAAGATAGGTGAGGCTTGAGGACGCCTGCCAACACTGCCTGCATTCAGGCACCACTGTTGAAAAAAGTGCTGTGAGAGGACCTGAAGGTCAAATCTTATATTTTAGGAGAGATCTTCTTGGTTCATCCTCTTCTGCTGCCTGCATGAAGTCCTTTCTGCTAGGGCACTAATATTAACGAGTATTTTATAACTCTTTCTCCTATTCATTAACTAAAGTCCAAAATCAATCCTAATCAAAGTTGCTGTCTTACCCTCTCTCCAAAGACAATAAAGATGAGCATCATCTACCCCTATCAACTTCAGGTTGGGAATGAGTACTGTCTGAGGCCAACTTTGATTAGAACTCATCACCTTGAAGTGAGGGAAGGAGGTTCCACTTCACAGCTTCCTCCCCCTAGGAGCACAGTGAGCACCAGGCTGGGTACCAGAGTGCAGGGAGTTGTGCTATGTGATAAGGTACATAAACCAAGTACTTGGGGAGAGAGCAACTCCGTATTTCTCCTTCCCTTTTCTACCCACTAGGATCACAAGCACAAATGGCTGGGAAGAACCATAATATTCAACACAAAATCTAGCAGTGGGTATTGGTTTAGAAAAAACCCTCCTCTTTGAAATGAAGGGGAAGGGGGTCCTGATTAGATTAAATAAGCAATGGCCTTTAACGTGTTAAAACAGCAGTCACAGCACTGTCTCTCCTTACATCCTTCAACACTGAAAAGGCTGAGGGAGGTTTACTGATATTGGCAATGGAGGCACCTTAAGTCTCTTTGCTATTTACAGAAGATTTCTAACACAGCTAGTTCTTACCATGCTTGTTTACATGAGGAATACTTACCTAGAGCTATTTCCTCTCTCTTTGAACAAATATTTACATTTGCAAGTAGCTTTACATGTGTGAGCAGTCTTGGGTGATTCCAGAGCGACTGACATGCTTGAAAAATTAGAGAGAGGTTGTGGAGGCTGGGAGAATCGTGTTCCTGGGAAAACTTCCTATGCTCTCCAGTGCAAGCTCTGAAACTCTGTCACAGACAGAGATACTTATACCCTTCACAGAAACTTTTAAAACTGAGTTTATTTGGTTTCAAATTATCTGGGTTTGGGTTGCTGCTCTTGTGCGGCTGATTGCTTGTTATTGCGACAGCCAGCAGGGAACTGAGAGTCACATGTACGACCTAACAGTACTTACCCTACTCTACAAGTCCACCCTTAAACTCTATCCCCTAACACCACATCTGAGTGACCCTTGAACACGTCCAGGGATGGGGACTCAACCCCCTTCCTGGGCAGCCTGTTCCAGTGTTTGACCACTCTTTCCATGAAGAACTTTCTCCTGATGCCCGGTCTAACCCTCTCTTGTTGCAGCTTGAAGCCCTTCCCTCTTCCTTCTGAAGCACCAGCCTCCCTACAATGTCTTTTCAAGTAGCTGTAGAGAGTGATGAGGTCTCCCCTCAGCCTCCTCTTCCTCAAACTAAACAGCCCCAGTTCCTTCAGTCACTCCTCATCAGATCTCTCCCCCAGACCCCTCAAACCATGCATCTCAGACACTCAGCAATAAACCCCACAAGGAGCAGGGCTTTCAGAAACACTGACAGCTGGAGTGCAATAGCCTTTCAGGTGACATCCTTCACACAGACCAGCTCACCACCACACGTACGTGCTGGTTAAAGAGACACGCTGCATTTGCAGTGTCAGACACACAGCCAGATGTGCATGCACACCCTGTACCCAGGGACACGTGAGGCTATGCCCGTGCTTATGTAATGCGTGGGTTCTGCAACGCGAGTGTATCTGTTTGCTTATCTTTATGATTGATAATGCAAAATGGGTTTGAGCCTTCTGGGCTCTGCAGATAATGATTCCATTTTTACATCAAAAAAGTCTCGGGACAGGAGGTATTTTCAGACTTCTGAGATGATTATGCTTCAGCTGGAGTAATTTTATGAAAAGCCATTTAAGTAAAAACCCCAGAATGTGATCTTTATCATGTAAAGGCTAATTTCAAACCTAGATAACACTAATTCAAAGGAAAGGAGAAAAGGCCAACTGGGTGTTCCAAAATTTCTTCTTATCTAAGGAGAGGATTTTCTGCACGGAGAGTAAATTCTAGAGGATACTCTGAAAATCTGTTAAAATAAAAGGCTTTTTGATGCTGGGGCATTGCCTACTCCTTGAAGGACTCCTTCACTGAGAAAGGAAGAACATGTACAGAATCACAGCCTGGACAGGACCTCCACAGGGCATCCAGTCCAACCCCCCTGCAGGGAGCAGGGACAGCCTCAACCAGATCAGGCTGCCCAGAGCCTTGTCCAGTCTCCTCTTGAAGATCTCCGGGGTGCCTCCCTGAGCACCCTGTTCCAGTGTTCAACCCCTCTCCTGCTAAAGAGCTTCTTCCTAACATCCTAATGGAAACATGCAGTCTAAGACAGTTGAACAGGGTTGAGACAACAGTATCCACCATTAGCCAATCTGAGTTTGACCTCTCGCCCTATGGCCCAGTGTTGGGGTCTCAAGAGTTGAAAGAATTAAAAATAAGAGTTTTGAAAGTGTGTGAGGGAGGGTACTCAGTTATTTCCATGAAAAAACTTGTAGATAACCAGAAACTTGTCGGTAACCAACAAGTCTGTCTTCCATTGCAGATGAAGATTCTTTTCTGCTGCGAGCCCCACGTTTCCCCACCATGATGTTGTTTGGGTTGGATTCTTCTGTTGGCCCTCAGAGTGTACAATTCACATAGAATCAGGTTTGGTTTTATGAGATTTGTGGCCTATAAAAGACTTCAAACATTTTTGGAGCCAAGAGTTGAGTTCCAGTCCAGCCTCATCTTTGTCAGAGTTATTCAGGGGTATTCACAAGCCCGAGTTCCTGCAACTTCTGTCGGTATTGTCTGTTTACAATAGAAGCTCTCCAGAAGGGTGAGTATCTCTAAGTCAAATCTCCTTGACTCTAATAGATTCCATCTGGGGGGACTAAGTGCTTGGAAAAGCTCTGGTACAATTGGGAGGCCCCTTTGTCGGGTACTTTAATGAAGCCTTCTCCAATCTTTCAACATTTCCAAGACAAGTCTGTCTTCCATTCATCGACAAATGAGTTTATTCATTTCAGGGAGATTTCTTGAAGCCTTGCAGCATCTTTTGCATGACAAAACTATGCTAGAAATCCAGACAGAATCCACGTCAGGAAATGGCATAATGTTTGGTCTAATGATTAGGCTAAGAGCCAGAAGGAGCTGGTTATTCAAGCTCAGAGACAATGAGCTCTTACTATTCAGCATCCCACTTCTCCCACTGATTTACAGCAATAACTCTGTGATTTTGCAGCCCTTGAGTACTGCCATTACTTTGCTCTTCACGTTTGGGCAATGGTTCCTGTCAGTTTACTGCAGATGGGGGTTATTGCATGGGTAAACTTGCTTTGCCATCTCCTAGATCCTGAATAAAGTATTGACTTCATAACCACGCTCCTCTCCTCAACGCTATTTATTTCTATAAAAGTGAGCTGCTTATTTCAGGATGCTAAAGAACTTGAGACATACTTAACCCTCCGCAATCCCTTGAGAGTTTGATTACTTAGTGCCTTGGAAGAACAATCTAGTGAAAGATAAGAAATGTTCAAGTGGGGCAAATAGACAAAGACAGCAGCAATAGAAAGATGCTAAAAAAGAAGCCTCGCTTGCTGAAGAGAGGAGGTTATTTCCTGTTTAAAACACATAAATAAATAACCATGTCTGTAATGCAAATACCTGAAGAGCCTTACCTATGATTTTTAACTCACATAGTTGACAATCACTTTTAAAGAGTTCTACTTAAACAGAATGTTGTGATCCTCAAAAGAATTTTTGATTAAGTACTTCCTACCTGATTTCATTGTTTTCTTAGAAGTAGAAGGTTGCTTTCTATCTGAAGCTCAAGTGAGCTCTTCAGATTTAAAAGTGACAGCGTTTAACTGGAATCGTTCCTTTCTGTTTTCATCTCTCCAACAGCACAAACAGAACTCCCTTCCAAAGCACAAAGATAAAAAGATCATCTTAGCCAGTCCTGAGCCATGGCTGGGCTGAAAGAGCCTGTTGTGTTGCAGAGGAAATCACACCAGTTCAGAACACCTAGGGTTTGCAAAGTACAGCCAGGCTCTATGTACCTCTGGAGTCTTGACACCTGATCTTCCAAGGCAGGAACCT
Organism: Upupa epops; assembly: GCA_013397515.1. Classification (NCBI taxonomy): domain Eukaryota; kingdom Metazoa; phylum Chordata; class Aves; order Bucerotiformes; family Upupidae; genus Upupa; species Upupa epops. The sequence continues at coordinate 56,642 of VZRI01007757.1, forward strand.
TCCTCATATCTAACTCTTCTGCAAAGAGAAGGGGGAGTGTGACCATGGCATGCATGCAGGTATTCAAAGGTCTGGATCTGCTTCCAGCCCATGGTGCATACCCTGTTCACATCCTCAGCCTGGCAGAGCCAGTCGAAGCCAGTCGAAGTCTAGAGCTGAAATCACCAGTTGGAAAATACCCATGATGTCTGTTCATAATGCACTGGGACAGTCCCAAGCATGTACCAGCCATGACACCCCCCTGCAATGGTTGGGCAGAATACAAGACTGAATGAAATCCTACTGGTATTCGAAAGAGGTGATGGAGAAAAACTTGTCATGAACCCATCTGCAACTGTTTTACCTGTCAAGGCCACTCTGAGAGATCATGATAGTTAGATTTAAAAATGTGTTTCAATCAACACCTGAGCATGCTGAAAACCAATGATGGCCTCTGATACTGCAGCCTCACTCTATGTCCGTTCCTAAGCCACTAGTGGCTGTTAAACTCCAGCTGTTTTCTAGGTATCTTGCTTTTCTAGTGTCTTAATTCACAGAAAGAGTGAGGAGGCCTTGGAACAGGCTGCCCAGGGAGGCTCCATCCCTGGAGGAGTTCAACAAACGGGCAGACAGGGTGTTTCAAGAGATGGGTTAGTGGCTGGGGGGTTATAGAGTGGATGCACTTCTCCAGGAATAAATTCTGGTCATTCTGCACCAGGAAACATCCCAACTGCTGCCCTGAGTGGGAGAGAAGTGTTCACATAACATTTATGGGTACAGCTAGACACGCACATAAACACACACATCTCAATCTGCATCCCATAGCTACACACACACATACAGAGCAGATCTGGTGTTGCAGAAAACATCTGTTGCTGATTGTGGTTTGACTGGCTTCCACGAGGCATTAAGTTCCTTTATCAGAACCATCTGTCACTTTTGCCGCGTACACCAAATTAATTACAGAATTTGAAACAGCTCATTTGAATCAAACCACCAACCAAATTACTGTGTGGTGGGAGCAGTCTGTGAGGAGTCTGTGTATCCCTGCTGTGAGCACTGCAGCCACCGCTAATACTCACTCCTTCCACTCACCTCAGCTGTAATACTAAGTCCTAGACTATCCAGAAGCTCAAGCTGTTAGGAACAAGCCTCCAATCCTTCTAGAAGGATTCCACATGTCATTGTAGAGGCATAAAAAAAAATGAAGCTTTACAGTCCATTTCTTCATGCAACAGCTGGAGACCAAACCTTTTGATGGTGGAAAAGACCCTTGGGATCATTGAGTCCAACCATCAACCCTATTCTACCAAGCTGACCCCTAAACCAGATCCCCTAACACCACATCTAAACAACCTTTCACCACATCCAGGGGTGGGGAAATCAAACCCCTCCTCCCTGAGCAGCCTGTTCCAGTGCCTGACTTCTCTCTGTGAAATTCTACTGTCCATTCTCAGCCTCCCTGGTGCAGTTTGAGGCCCTTTTTTTGCTAAACACCAGTGAGAAGAGACCAGCACAAACCTCTCTACAAAGTCCTTTCAGGTAGCTGTATAGAGTGATGAGATTTCCCCTCACTGTCTTCTTCAAACTGAAGAGGAGCGACTGAAAGAGCTGGGACTGATCAGATCTCTTCTCCAGACCCTTCCCCAGCCCTTCTCTGCACTCAATCCAGCACCTTGATGTCTCTCTTGTATTGAGGTGCTCTGACAGACACTACCTCTGACAGATAATAAACATGTGGTTAAGCTATTTTATGTCTTCATTTGCTATCTTATAAAAGCTCTCCTCCTTCCCCAAAGTCGCTAAACAATTACTTGGGTTCTCATCTGCAAGGTATATGACAACTCCATCCCTTTCCATCTCTGCATTTGCTGAAGATCACGGGTTCCTTTGATCTTTTGAGATAAAAGTAAAACTCCAGATAAGGATGCTTTTACTGGCATCATCCCAGCTTGCTTGTTCTCTGTAACCAAACTGCACCCCAGTCATCTTAAAACACAAAGCTGTCACTGTTACTCAGTCGCATTTGCTCTTAATGATTGCATGTTTAAATGGAAAAGGCTCAGTTCCTAAAGATGATCTAGGCTTGAACGCATTCTAATTAGGAAAACTTGGTTCATTTCAACTACATAAAGTAATCCAAACATAAAGAAAGTAGGAAAGAAGTGCACAGGAAAAGCTACTCTAGGAACTTTTAATACCAGAGAGTTAGGAAATGGCATGATTGAGTTGCCTATTTGACAAATGATTTAGGATTGTACTCGGCCCTTGGGAGGCCTCAGCTCAAGTCTTGTGTTCAGTTCTGGGCTGCTCATGATTGGAGAGGCATGGAGATGCTGGAATGGGTCCAGAGCAGAGCTACCAAGCTCATGAAGGGATTAGAGAACCAGTCATCTGGGGAGAGGCTGAGGAAGCTGGGCAGAGTTAGTCTGGAGAAGAGGCGGCTGAGGGGAGACCTCACTGCCCTCTCCATCTCCCTGAAGGGAGGCTGTGGATTGGTGCCTGCTGACAGAAGCAGGGGCACTGCTCTGCAGTTGAGGCAGGGGACGGTCAGACTGGCTCTGAGGCAGAGATTCTCTGCAGCCAGAGTGGTTGGGCACTGGCAGGGCCTTCCCAGGGAGGTGCTGGAGTCCCCCTGCCTGGAGGTGTTGAAGAACCCTGTAGCCATGGTGCTTCCCGCCCTGCTCGAGTGGCAGCAGGGAGGGGGTCAGGTTGTGTTTGCCAGTCTCTCAGGGACTGAGGGGTTGTGTTGGAGTGGGGATGGTTGGACTTGGGGATCTGGGAGATCCTTTCCCACCAGGATTATCCCTGTGATTCTGTCTTTAATTGTGTGACCTTACAGTACAACTGCAGCAAACACATGCTACGAAGCTATTCTTCTGATTTATCTTAGAAAAGGCCAGGTGCTCCTTAATCAGAGATTCAAACAAATTTGGGGGGAAAAAACAACCCAGTGTGACCATATAATTAAAAATTGGATCATAAAGTTTACCACAAGAGCACAACCTGAATTTAAACACTCGTTTTAAATGGCTTCACAACCCTCGTAGCACAATGCAGATGTTAATGGCAGCTATGTGCTGCTTTTATTTAAGATTCTTCTTTCAGGATTGGTCTTAAGTTCAGTTTGATAGGAATTACAGAAGTAGTGTGAGCTCATAACCATTGAAGCAGTGGTTGCTGATAGGAATCATTATCTGTGAAGGGCAGGATGTAGCCAGCAGCTCCCAGGAATATTTGCTCAACAGAGAGAAATCCCACTCACTCTTCTGTTTTCTTCCAGTACCTGGGCCAGCACACAGAGGCCAAGTTCTCCTGCTGGCCTGGCCAGTCTAGGTCTTAAAGCTCATTCAGTGGTGTCATGAGAGGAACAGAACTGCTCCACTTGGTCCTTGTGCAGCCCATAAACTTCACAGGTGTGTTCACATGCAGGCATTGTACTAGCAGAAGTTTTCCTGAGCTGTTCAAACTTATCCCAGGAAGCAAATTCATGAGGTTTGCATCACCCCATATTCATATTTCTATTTCTTTGTCTACATGGCCTGGCTTATCTGCCGAGCAGAACAGCTTCGATGCCATCATCGGCTCCCCAAGACAAGCAACATCCCCAGACCTTTACATTGCCTACACTGCCACTGCTGCCACAGCAGCTACAGCTTTCCTCTTTCCAAACATCTTCCATGCGACAGCTGCTGAACAAGCCAACACACGTTCCCACAGCAGAGGGGAATTACAGAATAGCCTGAGTTGGAAAGGACCTCGAAAGGTCATCCATTCCAACCCCCCTGCAGTGAGTAGGGACAGCATCAACTAGATCAGGTTGCCCAGAGCCTTGTTCAGCCTCACCTTGAGTATCTCCAGGGATGGAGCCTCAGCTACCTCCCCAGGCAACCTGTTCCAGTGTCCGTAACCCCTCTCACAGCTGTTTAGCTTTTGTGCCCTTTCATCTGGAGCCTGTGGTCTGACACTGCCCTAGAGCACTGCAAGAGATCCAAATTCATCAGGTGAAACTGGTCAGAGTACACTGTGTCAGCCAGCATCCTACACAAACAAACAGCCTTTGTGCCAGGTACCACTGAGGCCAGCGTCAGCTACTCCAGAGCTCCTGCCGCACCTCCCCCAGCACAGACTGTTCCTGATGCTCAACATCCCATTAGCACTAAGTGTTCACAAGCAACGAGGATTTCCCTCTCCCTCCCTCAACAGAAACACGAGCAGAGAATGAATGATGTGATGGAAAGCAGAAAGAAAACTTCTGGAGTGCACAGGCACAGCTGCCAAATCCCCAGTCCTGACAGCACTAGTCTGAGCAGCCCTGTGCTCACAGAGCTGCTAATCCAAGGAGGCAGGCAGCGTCCAGAGAGGGCACAGGCGTAGCTGGGTGAACACAGCAGCTCAGGCATGTTCAGAACGGCTGGAATTTCCACTGAATTTAGCACATAAAAGGCAGCCAAACTACAGACTAAACATTTTTTGAAACGCAAAGCTCTCCTGACTATTAGAGATGAAAGAGCCTCCATCATGAAAGAGGGCACCGCTGAGGAAGCTGGCAACGCGAATGACTCCAGTTCTCCGTGTTGTACAAGGCTGAAAATACCCTTCTCTCAGCCAAGGGCAGGTGCAGAACAGCCACGTGTGTGTGGAGTGTACAGTCGGCTGTGAAGCCAGTGGGAACCGAGGCTTCTAACCAACAGGTCATTATCTATGCACATAATTAATATAATCTGTATTAACTGTATATTATTATATCCACCATGTCAGCGGGTTGCAGCTCCCCAAGAACTATTTGCATTTTTAACTGAGAGAAGTCACAGAGGTCTTCACCCAGAACCGATGTGATGTTTTCATGTTCTATTTATTTCCAATTCTGCTGAGAAATCTCCTGCATAATGACTCTACGTTTTGCTCTCAGAGAGAACGCGTTCCGCGGCCGCACGCTGACAGTCGTACAAGTTTATACCACACGGCACGTACGGCAGAGGCTGGGGAAATCAGCCTCAGATTTATAAACAAAACTTCTTCCACAAGCCACTCATTTGAGTTGGCTGTGGATGGCCCTTAATGGGAACACATACGTTTATGCTAAATAACCTGTAACACCCAGCGAGGTGGCACAATTCTCCCCGCCATTAGGAAGATTGATTTCGCCTTGGAGTGCCTCCACTCAACAGAAGTACCCTTCAGGTAAGCTGAAAAAGTTACCGGGTGTGGAGAATGCATGAGCAGGATAGATTCTAGAGATGGAGGAAAACTGTAGCACGCCGTTAACAAAGGGGGTTTGGTTCCCCAAGATGCTAAACAAACATCTATCTCCAAGTAGTTTGAACAATACTGTGATAACTACATGGTTCTCATCCATCGCCTGAGACATGGAAGAAGAATTCTGAAGCTGGGGAAAAACAACCCCAAATTCCCAGCCAGCTTGCAGGAACACTGAAATTTAATATAGTTGATGATGACCCTGCTCACTGCAGGGGGGTTTGACCAGATGAGCTCTGCTGAAGCACACAGAGCTCTGCCCTTTGGAAATTATCCAGAGAATCACAGAAGGCTTTGGGTTGGAAGGGACCTCCAAAGGTTATCCAGTCCAACACCCCCCACCAACAAGCAAGGACATCACTCACTGGATGAGATTCCTCAGAACCCCATCCAGCCATCCCTCAGCCTCATTGCTCCTCTGCACCTGCTCCAGCCCCTCCATCTATTTCTTGAAGTGAGGGGCCCAGAACTGCCCCCAGGACTTGAGGGGAGAATGACATCCCTAGTCCAGTTGGCCACACTAGTGCTAACCCAAGCCAGGATGCCACTGACCTTTTGTGCCACCTGATGAGAATCAGTAACCTAGCAAGAGAGAAATGCAGCCTCGAAGATAAAATACTGCATTTAGATGGTGCTGTGAAAAACATTTGATGCATCACAGACTTATAGATAGTTATTTTCATCAATGTCTAAAGACACAGCTTGGTTTTGGTAAATAATGAAGCTATTTAATGAAGCTATTTAGGATTAGGGTTCATTCAGTCGTCAGCCATGCCTACTACTGTCCCTTATTAGTTAGGTAATAACAGACACTCAGCATCACTCAGGAAACACAAATTTAAACATATAAAAGAAAAATACATTTAAATTAAGCACATAAGCACTCATCTCGCTGTTTGTATTTGCTGAACGAAGGTAAAGACTAACAGTGCATTTGAAAATGAAAGCAAATAAAGGACAAAATATCTGCAGGGAGGGACGCTGCTTACGGTACTTCAGCAGTGCTGTGATAATTACCCATGCATAGCCACTCAATTATAAACACGGGAATGCTTTATTAATTAATCTATTAATCATAATGGAAAAATATGAAAGGCTACATTGTAGGACTCAGCTAGGATTTTGAGGGCTGGGTACAGCTGCACTGGTCTTGGAGAGTTTATGGCTCTATTAAAAGCAACATCTTCTCAGAATCCTCTAAATTAGAAGAGGTTTCTCCCACACACACAATCTCTAGGTGATTTATGTGACCAGTAGGTTGAGAGAGGGGATCCTCCCACTCTATTCTGCTCTCCTGAGATCCTTCTCTGGACCCTCTCCAGTCCACCTGGATCTCTTATCTAGTGGGGGCCAGAACTAAACGCAGTACTCTAGGTATGGTCTGACCAGTGCCAAGTAGAGTGCCAAGATAACATCCTGCTGGCCCACTCCATCAGCCTGTCGAGGTCTCCCTGAAGGGTGGCTCCCCCTTCAGCAGTGTCAGCTTCCCCACTCAGCTGGGTGTCATCAGGGTTCTATTGATCACAGCATCCAGACCATTTAGGAAGGTAATCACTACTACAGTAAACACACAACTCAAACGTACAAACACTTAAAGTTTCAAGACTTTGTAAAATTCAGTTAATGTCTTTAAGATGTTAAAGGATCCAGAGGCCTAAACACTTTACCAGTGCTGCTTTCAGGATTTATGTTCCATGATTTACAGCCACTAATTGGCTAAGTCATGGGACAGAAGCAGGACATGGTCCTTTAAATCACAATCACTTCATTTCTTCCCATAACAACTTCTGAATTCCAGAAAGGATGGCACTGCTTGTTAAAGTCAGGAACTGGAGGAGCAGCAGTAGCAGCAACCATTGTTATGACAGTAACATTGTCAACTAGCTAATTGAATGTCATTTACAGGGCTGCTAGCAACAAGATTCTGCAATTAATTCCATACTAGCAGTCTGCTGCTCTCACTTCAAACCCTTCTGGACCACTGAGCCAGGGCCAGGATGTGCAGAGCTGTAGATCAGCTGAAAGACTCCCATTTCCAAAGAGGAGTAACTGGGAGTTTCACTTCACACGTATGCAGTTGAGAAAAGAAAGTGACAATCGTGTGCAAATAAACCAATGTAATTGGTCCCCAGACCTCAGGAAAGGTCCATGGTTGTGTGATCATCATCGTGCTAGTCTAATGCTGGGCAAACAGTGAGAGACAGCTATCTAATCTGCTGTGTAACACCCCTTACACAGGTCCTTCCTGAGGCTCCTGGTTTGATAGCACAGTTATCTATCAAAAAGTCACAAAAACAGGCAGATGCCCGTGTGACTGACAGAATTAAAACAAAACTGCAGTCTCACTACCTTGGAACAGGTTGCCCAAGGAGGCTGTGGCTGCTCCATCCCTGGAAACATTCAAAATGAGATTGGATGGGGCTCTGGGCAACCTGGTCTGGTGAGAGGTGTCACTGGGCATGGCAGGGGAGCTGGACCTGGATGATCCCTGGTTTAGACTGTAAGGGACTTCAATCTTTGACTCTGGGAAAGGCTCTTTAAATAAAGACTCCCAAATGGAAAGGATTTGTGTGAAAGGAGATTGAATTTCACTACTTCTTATTCATGTCCTGCATGAAACACTGAATCCATGGCTCAAAAGCTACATCCTGTGTAGTATTTAGACAAACCACAATGCTGTGTGAAAAGAAGCAAACTATACCTGCACCAAAAATGAGTGGTCTGTGGGTACAGCCACAGCACACCCGCTGCTGCTTCATGTACAGACTAGGGAGGTCATTCTCCCCCTGTACTGGGAACTGGTCAGGCTTCACCTTGAGTCCTGGGGGCAGTTCTGAGGCCCTCCTTTCAAGAAAGAGACTGAGGGTCCAGGAGAGCAACAAGGCTGGGGAAAGGGACTAGAGGGAAAGGCAGATGAAAAGAGGCTGAGGGAGTTGGAGTGTTTAGCCTGGAAGAGAGAAGATTCAAGGGGACCTTATCATGCTATAACTCCCTGAAGGGAGGTTGTAAACAGGTGGGGAATCAAGCTCTCCTCCCAGGCAACTACTGATAGGACAAGAGGGCAGGGCCTGAAAGTGCACCAGGGGAGGGCTAGGTTGGAAGTCAGGAAGCCCTTCCTCATGGAAAGGGTAGTTAGACACCAGATTGCCCAGGGAGGTGGTGGAGTCCACATCCCTGACAGAGTTTAAGGACAGCCTGGACATGGCCCTTAGTGCCCTGGTCTAGCTGATGTGGCAATAGGTCCAGTGTGTTAGGTCCTGGGCTGGGCTAGATGAGCTCAGAGGCCTTCCCCAGCCTCAACAATTCTGCAAGTCCATAATTCTGTGAAATGATAGTGAAAATTGAGGCCAAAATCTGATATGTAAGGTAACTAATATCAGTAGATCAGAATTAATGTTTCAAACAATAAACAGGTACTTATTTTTGCTTTTTTAAAGTATTTTGCATATTATTCCTGGAAATGACGAGTGTTCTTGCATTTGGTTCTGCTCTCAGCAGAGCAGTATTGGCTGTACCTTAATGGCATCATTGGATGCAGCTTGTGCAAGATACTTGCCACTCTGCAGTTATTTAAGTGAGCCATTGTAACTCTGAAATTAGCCAAATTAATCATACAAATCTCAGACAATAACATTTGGATACGTATGCAACGTTACATGGCGATTAGCCGGGGAAACTGGGCCAGTGACCATTTGCATGGTAATGAAGCATTCTTCCATAAAAGGTGTCAAAACCAATCTGAGAGGCTAATGAAATTTTATGCAAACCACCTGCTGGTCACCTTCACTTCAATTAAACGTCTTCAGGGAAAACAGGAGAACCTTTCTTATTCAAGAAAAATTAGAATGCAGATAAACACGGGGCAAGGCATGAGTAATGAACAGATGCAACACGAAGGAATGAGACACTCGTGATTTCTAGAGGATTAACCACAATTGCCCTCCAACAGGGAGCCACGGTGTGTTATTGTTGGGGAATTCAAAGGACAGTGGAGCCACTTCTGTGCTACTACTGTCACCAGCATCGCTATCGAAGTGTCTAAATGCAGAACAGTAACGCTGTCTTCTGCCTGGATTCTGTATTTCCAAGAAGAATTTGGGTGGGTCAGTGCCAGGTCACAGGAGAGTGTAAAGGACACAAGAGAATGAATAAACAAACAGCAACAAAAATACTGAGACTCCAAAAATTAGTTAAGAAGAGGTTGATTTCCTGGATAAAGTGTTCACAAGGACACGGCCAGCCAGAACTACAGTACCTCAAAGCCTGTATTTACTGGGAGATAAGATAATGAGAGATTTACATCTTGGGTAGGCAACAATAGTGTTCTTCCATCACAAGTCAGTGATTTGATTCAGGTATTTGACATGACAGCACATGTTAACAGAGCTGCTGGAGGGTGTCCAGCATAGAGCAACAAAGATGAAGGAAGAACAGCTCCCTGAGGAGGAAAGGCTGAGGGAGCTGGGGCTCTTGAGCTTGGAGAAGGAGTGACCTCATTCCTGTCTATAAATA